>JAAEAF010013672.1:289311-385015 GCA_011037195.1 Triatoma infestans
TTTTTCGAATGAATGTATTTATTTGAACGAATGTTTTAATGAATGAATGCAATTGTAGATATGAGTATGCGGCAAAGACAGATGACGCTGCAGAGGATTTTGCGACAGCATCAGTGCTGGATATCATTAAGGTTTGCTTTCATAGATAATACATGGCTGACGGCGACTCCAAAAAAAAGAAAAGTTATTACTATGCCACTAAGAATGTCTGTCAGGCTTCCAGACATGGACAGCTTCACAGCATTCATCCTTATGGATGAGCTCAGTTGGTTTGCGGCAGTCCAAAATGCTCATCGGGGGTCCGGACAAGGCCATTAGTGAGACGTTGCTGTGTTCTTCACGGAGCGCTCTCAGGTATCTGGATGGATTTCTTACTGGACACTGTGGTTTAAGGAAACATCTCTACATTATGGGGCTCATGCCGGATCCATTTTGTAGAGTCTGTGAGACAGAGGAGGAAACACCCATCCATCTTATGACTGATTGCTTGGGTTGTGACGAAATTAGGTTCAGGACCTTTGTTCGGAATAGGATGTCTGTGGAAGAGCTTAGGCTATTTCCGCTTAAGGTTACTGTCCGATTTATTCGGACTGCGGTGAATCTTAGATGGATTAGATCCGGGTCTGGATTTGTGTTATAGACCGGGTTTGTTGTTGTTTTTCTTGGGGTAGCTATATGGGCACAGTGAGGCTTTGGATAGCGTAGGGTTTCCCTCCCCGCAGACAAATAATAATAGTAATAATAATAATAATAATAATAATGCCACTAAGAAAGGTAAAACCAATTACCTAAGAAAGGTAACAGCAATTGTGAACGTATTAGAACTTAGGAGTACACAATGCGAGTATTGTCTGCATAGAAAAGGCACCTTATACATTAATTTCGTCTTTATATAGTCCTCCGGCAATATATTCCAAGTGATCATTTATGTATCAAGAAAATAAAGTTATTGAAGGGATTGCAGCCTTGTTTTAATTCGAACTCTGTTTCAAAGCATTTTGTTATACCTTGTGTAATGCCCGCAAGGGATATCTGTTGCATGCAGTTACTTGGGGAGTAGCGACCCCTACGGGTTACCACTTCATGCACTTCGTCAGAACAGTGCACAATACATCTAAACTACATACACTCTAACCTTACAAAGACAAACACAGAACACAAACAGGGTTTCCGTCCCTAATTAATTGGCGAAAGCGAAGGTAGAAGGAAGGGATTAGCTCAGTGGTAGCGCGCTGGCCTAGCAACGCGGAGGTCCTGGGTTCGAATCCACCATGCTGCCCTTAGATTTTCTCTTTCTAGGAGTCTCTACAACTCACTGGTGATAGGCAGTGTTGGCTGCAACTAGAAAACACTGCTTGGAGGCCGGCAGTTCACTGAGAAGATTCCAGGGAGCACAATAGATTTTTCAGGTCTCAGTGCAATAATCCCCTACAACAATCTACAATCTACCTTTTTTAACCCAAACGGCTAATTGGGTATCTTGCATAAAGCCCATTTAAAATATTGATGAACTTTGAGGAGAAATACAAATATGTAACTTAAAGAAATGAGATTTTCTCACACTAAAATCAAATGCATTTTTATCATTAGCGAAAAAACCATAAACTATTTGATGAATGAAACTTGACAGATAATGAAACAGTTTTTTACTATATTGAAGTGATTGAATATATTATCGACTGTCGGAATAGTTTTTCCGATATCCGTCCTGTTATTTGCACAAAATATTATTATTAGATGTTTGCACTAATTTTCTAATCTCACATGTAAATTATTTAGATAAGGCATCAAAACAAAACATAAGCCTCTAAGCACATCATCTGTACCTCCTTTTTTTTTAATATAAAAGCGAAAAACAATTGACCTTGAAAATGACAGTGGTATATTACCCGATTCAAATATTCGAGAAAGTATATAAAAATTGTTGAATATATGGTTGGGTTCGCAACGCTGGATAACATGTATAATTTTATCCGTCATAGTATGCTCATTTTGTTGATTCTAACCAGTTTCGTATTTTCATCCATCGTCTAGAGCAGGGGTGAGCAACCTTTTTAATCAACGGGCCAATGTAAATTTTAAAATTTTTTGGCGGGCCGCACATAAAGTAACACTTATTAATAATTTACAAAACTTTATTTATAATAAACATTAGAATAAAAAAATATAAAGTTAAAAAAAAAATAAAGATTTCATATACAAATTTTAATGCAAAATAAAAACAAACAAGAAAAGAACAGAAAAACGAATTTACTTGAAATTTTTAATGAGAAATTTGGCATTGTTTTTTCGATACAAGCTGATCAATATCAACCGGAATTGATGAGGTAGCTACACGTACACAGCTTTCTAATCGTGCATCACTCAGTCTTGATCGGTGGTCATTTTTGATTAATTTCATGGTTGAAAATAATTGTTCGCAAACATACGTACTTCCGAACAGAAACATCATTTGCTTTGCATTTTTTGTCAAAAGTGGAAATTTCTCAGGGCTCACATAAGATTTATAAAAATTTTCGATGTTTACTGAGAAGAAGACATTTTTTAAATCGGTATTGTTCTGCATATCAAGCACTTCCATTTGAAAGTCTTCGGGAACTTTATCCACATCGATATTAAATGGCGAGGAAAACATTTTCATGAAAACCGCTGTCTTCTCAGCTTTGAATATTTGGAATCGTAATTGAAATTCGTTGATTAAAATGTCTATATATTGTGCGTATTTTTGAGAAGTAGTAACGTTTTCTTTTTCTAAATGTGGAAAGTATAAGAATTTTGGCTGTAAAAAAGGTTCATTTCATAACCACCCAAAGTAAAGAAGAATCTAATATTACTTTTTTGACAATAATATTGCACTCACGCCTTACAAGAAACAAAAGAATTGCTAAAATTGCTAGTTAACAGCTTACCAGTCTGACTGATTGTGTGACAGAAGCAAACACAAACAAGCACAGACGCGGCGCGTTCGTATTGCATGTTTAAACAAGTCGCCGACAAGTTAGTATCTCGTAACAAAAAATTGTTTCGTTTTAGTATGTACTACCATTTTATTATAATTAATTTTATAACAATATATTGATGGGAGAAAATCGATAAAATAAATTCAATTTTAGAAATGCTTGGCGGGCCGCATAAACATGTTTAACGGGCCGCAAGCGGCCCGTGGGCCGCGTGTTGTTCATCCCTGGTCTAGAGTTGCGATTTACAATCGATTCTTGTAGTGAGATGACTTTTAACTAAATTTTTATATCACAAATGAAAATGGCTCCAACGAATTTTCTTTAAATATTATATATAAACTACACATTACTAAGAGCTGAAATTTGTATTTGAAACATTTATCAGGGAAAATTCATTAAGAGGTTTTACGGAGGGAGAGGTGGGGTTAGGATTTCTATTACACAATTTTATCATGTAAATAATAATAATTAGAATTAAATAATGTTGTTAGGTCTGTGCTGAGGAGAATTTACATATGGGACCTAGGAATAGGGAGATATGCATCTTCTGGGAGAGCCAGGCGGCTCTGAAACCTCTTGGGACCTTCAGAATCACTTCTTTCCTAGTCAGGGAGCGTAGAGACTCACTGGAGTAGCTTTCCCGGTACAATAAAGTGCAGCTGGTATGGGTGCCGGGAACAAGGGGGTAAAAGGTAATAAGCTAGCCAATACTCCATTCTGTGGGCCGGAACCTATCCATTCCGGGGATAGCCAAAAGTATTGCGAGGGCATCGTTGAGGGATTGGATTCGGAGAGGACACAGTCGCCACTGGAGGCTAAGCACTGGGGCAAAACACGGCAAATGACCTGGTTATGCCAGGTCTGTGTAAGGGAAGAACCAGAGAAACCCTGGGTTTAAGCAGGTATTAGATTTGTGTGATAGCGGGCCTGTTTACAGGGCATGGAAGGTTCAAAAAAACATCTGCACAAGGTGGGGTTAATTGAGTCGGAGCCATTGCAGACTTGTGCAGAGGAGACGGCCTCTCACCTGTTGTTTGTTGTGTCGCAATCGGCAGATTGCGGTTCGAGATCTTTGGCATGTTGAGACCGGAGGATATCGTACTGAAAGAAGGACTGCTGGGTAAGGTCCTGGACCTCATGAAGAGGGGAAGATTCCTCTAATAGATATTAGGGGGTTGGCACAATAACCCTCAATGGGTTGGAATCCCACTCCTGCGTCAATAATATTGTTAAAATTCGGAGTTTTAAAAAAATCGGGTGACTGGAAAATGCGTTTCTATTGAAAAGTTTTTGTTTCAGTTTTCTGCAATTGTCTCTAAAACAAACTCAAAAAGATTTACTTTATACAAAGTATGTGAACTACACAACTTTTATTTGAAACATTTCTCTGGGTAAAGTCATTTTTAAGGGGGCTTTTGGTGGAAGGGCGGAGTTATATTTTCCTATAAAGTGCTATCTTAGTCTGATCATACAATTCTACCCCATTTGTTTTTTTTTTAATTTCTACCCCATCTGTTTAAAATTAATTAGAAATAAATAAATATTGCCAAACTTTCAAGTTTCAAAAAAAATTAACAAACCGGAAGTGTTATTTTACTGAATACTTTTCTATTTTTTCAGTTTTCGCGCTTTTCTCCATTAAAAACATCGACTAATTTTGGTGTACTAACAAGAAAACTTGTCAATTACAATTTTGTAAACTGCAATAGATAAATTGACAAAGAGTTGGCAGGGTCACATTCCACCGTGATCTACACTATCTAGTAGGTCTATTGTTGGATAAACTGGTGTCAGAGAAAGTTGTGTGTGTGTGTGTGTACAAAAGTGTGTGTGTGTGTGTGTGTGTGTGTGTGTGTGTGTGTGTTTCATACCAGATTTTGTGTTCGATTTTATATTTTAGAAGAAATTATTATACTCGATTCAACAGATGACCAGGAAATACCAGATGACATGACGCAATTTAACTGAAACAAAACATTATTCTAATTGAAATTCTTGAATAAATTACTAACAAATTTCACTCAAATGTTAGAGATATTTTAAGCATATCATACTTAAACCAGTGATTGGAAATAAAGTAAGAATCATTGAGATTATTTAAGTCCAAATTTTGAAAAACACAAATCTGAACAATATTGCCAAAATGTTATTAATAATGTTATTAATAACTTTTACTTCACCCACCAGTTATTGTGAGGCCACTAATTTACCTTCATACATAATTTATAAATTTAAAACAGAATAATTTTCTATTAAACACCCATCAGCTTGAATAAATTTAGTTGGTACAAGGAATGCTTAATAATAAGGGATCAACACAGATGTTACTGATATTATTATAAACGTAGAAAATTTATAAATAAAATGGTTTCCATCTTATTTTTGTATTCAATAATTATTTCTTAAAATATAATCTATATATATAAAAATTCAGCATCCGTATGTTTGTGGCCGTAATACTCGAGAAGTAGTCGATGGATTGACTTGAAATTTTTGCACAACGTTACATTTCTATATAAGAGTGTTTATATATACTTTTTATTCCGAAGTTCCCCATGGAAACGGGCAATTCCGAGCTTTCGTGAGTTTGGCAGAAATAGACACGTTGTGATCGTGGCGCACTCTCTGCTGAAGATATTCTGCACAGAATACGTCAAGAAACGCAATCATGGCTTGGATTTCACAGAAGACATATGCAATGAAACGCTAATCTTCATTGAGGATCTTTGTCTTGCAATGTGTGGCAAGTTTTTGGCACTATTGAGAGTAACAGTACCGTATAGATTGATCAATGCAACATTCGAGAGAGAACTGCTCAGAGAGCAATCATACACCAGAACTGACTTACTGCTATTCGCCCAAGAAAATGCACTGAAACTCCTTCAAGAACGAAAGATAGCATTTAATACCATCATACAAGCTGTGACCAACCAATGCGGTGGATTGTACTTTTTGGACGCTCCAGGTGGAACTGGAAAAACGTTCTTAATTTCCTTAATCCTAGCTAAAATCCAATCAAATGGCCATATTGCGTTAGCCCTTGCTTCTTCTGGTAATGCTGCTACGTTGATGGAAGGAGGTAGAACAGCGCATTCAGCTTTTAAAAACATTCTTTCAGTTAAAAACATTTTTTCTTTCTTTCCTTTCAGTTCACAGCAACGCAAAGTAGAGTATTAAATTGAATGATGTGTTTTCTTCCTGAATCTATGTAAACTATTATACTTCTATTTACTCCCTAATAATTAAAATCAGACTGAGCCATAGCTAAGCGTGGCCGGGTTTACCTAGTCAATTATATTTTTAAGCCGCGTCAATATTTTGAGCAATAAAGTTATTGTGGATGATATACATTTTTGTGGAAATTTGGTCAAGTTTTTAATAAAACAAAATTTTCTCGGTCATCGTTTCGTCATATTAAGACATCATCATCAAGGCTATAAAATAACAAATCGCAATGACAAAAAAAAAAAAACACATTTCTCTTATGATACAAAAAATATGAAAATTGTAACAAGAATTTCAATACATGGTGTCCTATTTAAACAGGCCACTTTTGAAATAACTCTAAACGAAGCAAGATATCTAAAAAGTGAACATTACGTTTGTTGAAGTATTTTCGCTCTAGTTTATGATGGTGTTAATATTTTCTTATTTTATTGTCGCCTTACACCTTAAATCAGTGGTTGAAAGTGGAGAATTCCTTTTGACCCCCATTCATTTTATTACTGCATTGAAAACTATTAAAAAAAAAAATAAAGAAAAATGCCGTTAATTTCACTTCAATATTTCAAAACGTTGCCGAGATATTCAACCATAAAGATTAAATTTTCGTCGTTTTTTCCTCTTTCTCTGTTTCATAAACTAAGATTAAAAGCGGATTTACTTATTAATTTCTAATAAATAAGAGAGTGCAAATGCTGACAACACTTAAAACTTATTTTAGAACCATAAGGGGCTTAAAAATCAGGTAAAACATCATTAAATCAAAACAATATTCCAGCTTATTTTTACAAAAATAGTTTGAAATTATGCCTTTGAACAATGCCGCAATGTTTTTTATAACAGAATATATGTACCGTCAACAGTCAACAGACAACCAAACAAACTCCGACTGAATTTATACCAATAATAACGTTTATCTACATGAATAAATAACTTCAATTAAATAATATGAGTACAAAATCCAAAAGAGACTGGAACGTCTGCATTTTTGTGGATTTTTTTAATAGTTTTCAATACAGTAGTAAAATGTGGAGGTCAAAAAGAAATCGCCACTTTCATCCACCGATTTAAGGTGTATGGCGGCAACAAAATCGAAAAACATTAACACCATCATAAACTAGAGCGAAAATACTTCAGCAAACGTGATGTTCACTTTTTAGATATCTTCCTTCGTTTAAGAGTTATTTCAAAATTGGCTCGTTTAAATGGGACACGCTGTATATAGCATACCAAAGTTACCCGCATGGCGTGATTCTCGCAATCACTTGGGTGTCAGCTGCGCATATCTTGCACAGATTAGAACAATACATAACAAATGATATTGCACATAAAACATAAATGCACACAAATAAGGCCAGCCGTAGACAGATACACCCAGACATACAGAAACTTAAGGGCATAAACAGAACACACCGCAGAGCTACCTGGGAAGCCGTTCCGGATGAAGAAGCTGGTTAGGCAGCTTTTTAAGAGGGCAGACCCTCCACCAAACTAGGAATCAATCGGCTAATCAACTGATATCCTGTAATCACATGATTACGATCCCTCAATTTAAAGAGACCAAGGTTGTGTGGGGACTGTAAAGTCAAGAAAGAAAGAAGGTGGATAAGCATACCTAAGTTTTTTCTTCTTAAACTAAATCTCTTCCACTTTGCGGTGTAGAGATTGCCATCAATAGTGCCTTCCACCTATTCCTACACTTCGTCAATTTAACTCTCCTGTCCACCATTTCGGTCTCCTTGTTGTAAAATCTTCCTTGATTACATCTTCCATGTGCTTCGGGCCTTATTCCTTTCTCGTTGTCCCTATATTTTTGCCTCATTGCATGTCCTAACTACTCTCCTTACATCTCTCCTCATCAAATGTTCCACACCATTTCAGCCTGCCCTCACTTAGCCCTTCTTCCTCCACAGGTTTGACCTTATCATAGTGTTCCTTGCTCTGTCCCTTCACGTCTTTCCCTCAATCCGTCGAAGAAAGCGCATTTCCGCTGTTTTGATGTGGGAGTCTTTGACTCACTGCCGTATGTTAAGACTGGGAGGCATGTATTTTTGGAGATTATTTCTTATAGTGCAGCTAACTTTAGTACTTTCTGTAATTTATTGCTTTATTTTTTTTGTTTTAAAAATTAGGGTATTAAAAAAATCTTCCCGTCGAAGCAATCCTAGCATTTATTTCTTTATGAATTCGGCTTCTTCATTTATATTAATTCCTAAATGTTTAAAATTTTCAACTTGTTGTAGGACTCGCCGATTAACCGATAACGTTCAATGGTTGAACCCTCATCCTGCCAGTCTCCATCGTCTTCGTTCATTGTATTAATTGTCATATTAATTTTCCTTAGCATTTTCTGTAGAATGTTCAAATTATATTGCGATTGGCAGCAACTGTTTTTTTTAAATAAAATACAGTTAGGGCTATTAAAAAATATATTTTTATGAAAACTACAAATAATTAATAAATCTAAATTATATAAAAAAAAAACTAATATAATAAAATTACCTTATACATAAACTTTAGTATATTAAAATAATATTCAAATCGTCAAGCCTTAAAATTACAATGAGATGTTTGTACGGCAATGGCCAGAGTAGTTTTTAAAGAAAAAGAATTCTTTGTTGCTCTAAGTTTCGGGTACCATTGGTGCTCTTCTTCAGGAGCTCTTTAGGATAGGAGAGGAGTAAACGTTGAGAACGTTGAGACTGAATAATTTGAATTTATTAATTAATTTTAGTTTTCATAGAAATAAAACCTGATTATAGAAGAAAACTCAGGTACGTTGATACGTAATAGAAATATTCTTATCAATTTCATTTTTGTTGATTAAAGGAACGTGTTAGTTGTATTTTTGAATTATCTTGCTATTAGTTATTTTATAACTCTAATATTGTAATTTTTAAAAGATAGTGTATTGGAGTAAGAAATAGAATTTAAGCTCAGCAACTTATAAGATCCAATCATAAGAAAGAAAAAAAAGGTGCAGAACACAAAAGAAAAATTTTTTAGCAAAATATAAAATCATGCTTAGCAGATTGTAGCAAAACGAGATAGATACTTGGTATTTATATATTAGGTCGATAAATATAGTGGCAAAGAGGTTATAAAGAACGGAAAGGCAAGAAAATATTTAGAAGCGGCGCAAAATACACGCAAGAGAAAGAGAGAGAGAGAGAGTATTTGGAGCCGATGATTCTATTAACTGTTGAAGAAGTAGTATCAGAACTTGGGTGAAGTGGCGGATTGTGTGGATGGAGTCGGGAGGCGGTACTACCAACACTGGTGTGGTAGTAGTTGAATGTCTTCACCCTATAAATCGAAACTGGATCTTTTACCATCTCATTCTATCTCATTTTATCCCACATATACAATATATCACCATCTTTCTCTATCTCTCACAATGTTTGTATGTGTGTGTGTGTGTGTGTGTGCGTATGAGTCAGTGTGCCTGCCTGCCAACGCACATGTGCCCAATTTTGGTCTCGCATTTATACAGAATATATATACCATCAATTGTTCAACAGACAACCAAACAAACTCCGACTGAATTTATACCAATAACAACGTATATCTGCAAGAATAAAAATAATCTCAATTAAATAATATGAGTTCCAAAATATAACAACAAATTATAATCATAAATGTAATATGATTAGCATTAATGTTGAAATGAGAATATCTAGAGATACCATGCAGCTTTTTTGTTTATTTTTTTTTCCTTTGAACATTCGTTAGCGGCACAGATATCATTATGGCTTTATGAAGATTATGCTTTAGTGCGTATAATTCTATGTCAGCCTAGAAGATCAGACAGTGGATAAAGGCAAGAAGGACCAGACAGTGGTGGTATAAGAAAGAAAGCAAGTTTGAAAGAAAAGTTTATCATATTTTTCAATATAATGAGCAACATTAGAATTATTATAAATGAAAACCCAAACAAAATTGATCTGCAATGTTTGTTCGTTGATTGTTTGTGAAAAGTGCTCCATTACTCGTAATTATCTTGTTTTAAAGTGGCAGTTTTTTTCAAACCAAATTCAATAGCTCATATTATTTTCTCGTATAATTGTTTTGATGCTCCTTTGCCCCCAATAATTTCCCATTATCCATTAGTCATTGCTAAGGATTTTAGCCTGACAGTGCTCAAAAAGTGTACTTCAACAATGAAAACCGCAACATTTTAAAAAAAAACTGCCGTTAAACGTTGCGCATATTCCCCCTAATTCAACATAAAATAAATGTTCTGACTACTCACAAATGGTTTCGTGAAAAAAAAGACAAGATTTGGGAACATGAAATCAAACTGAGGCAAATAGTATTAACAGATGTAGATGGAGATTGTTGTAGGGGATTATTGCACTGCGACCCGAAAGATCTATTGCGCTCCCCGGAACCTTCTCAGTGCACTGCCGGCCACCAAACTCTCTAGCTACAGACAACACTGTTCATCACCTTACAGTGAGTTGTAGAGGCTCCTAGGAAGACAAAATCTAAGGGCAGTACCCTGGATACGAACCCGGGACCTCCGTGTTGCTAGTCCAGCGCGCTACCACTGAGCTAATCCCTTCCTTCTCCCTTGGCTTTCGCCAATTAACTAGAGGCGGAGACCCTAGTTTGTGTACTGTGTTGGTCTTGTCTGTAAAGTGTAGAGTGTATGTGGTTTAAGTGTATTGTGTACTGGTCTGACGAAGTGCATGGGTAATCCCAAGAAACTGCCTGCAACAGATACCTCTTGCGGGCAGTATTAAACAGATACTTTATATTCAGAAAAAGACTCAGAATTACTCGGAAAGAAGAAGAGAAAGAAGCGGCACACCCAAAAAAATCTGAATTAAAAAAAGGAAAATGTCTACAATTAGGTATCATACTTTGTAATTAGTATGACATGTAAATGAATAATTACATAATCAACCAAATGTCAATTTCTTCCCTCGTATAATCACGCTGATATGGACGAGCTTATATAAATTCTAAAAAGAATTTAATTATAGTAACTCGCCTATTGAGTAACAAACTCTTACCAACTCTAACCATTTGAAAAATACTTATTAGAAAAATTTCAGGTAAACCACTCATACCGCCATTATATTAATGCACTTCTCTTAGGTCTTCTCTTAATTTACTTAAAAGTTGGAATTTTTACTAAGGTTGAGTTGCTCTTATTATACAGAAGTTAGTTCCGTAATCAGGTGGAAATGACGGTTTAAAATTAAGCCTCTTTTTTAATGCTTCAAATTAAACTCCTTAAAACTAATTCTTAAAAAATAAAATTTTCTAGCAAAAATGTATGATATAAATTTAAATATTCATAGCAAAGTTTGGCAGTAATTAACAAAGAAGTTAACTAAATTTTGAACTGATAATTGTTTTTGACTAATTGCTTTACTGGTAATTGCTTCTCCAATTATGTTCTTACAAGTAATGAAATTATAGTTGGAATGTAAAATTACAGCTAGTAGTTGAAAAAATTACCAAGTATTAGTATTTGTATATTATTTTTAATGTTATTACTCTGTAATTGATGAAGTTCAACGAGTTCCAACATTTTTCCTCTTAACGCAAAGAAACGTATCATCTCACAAGTTTAAAAAGACGATTTGGCAAACTTTTCTACATTGACTCTTAAAAACTCTTAAAAATAGAAACTACAGTGATTATCGCTATTATGTAACCCTATTTTTTTTTAAAAATGCCAGTAAATAACAGCTTTAAAAAATTTTCACTAGAATACCAGCAAGTCACGTTGCTCTAACGTTATAATGCAGCTGAAAGACCTTATAGTATTATTCCTATCCTCGCTGAATACAAAATTTCAATGATGAACACATTCCAAGAGAACTTTAGTAAAAAGAATCCATCAAAAAAAGAGAAATCTGGGGTAAAACACTCACACAACTTTCTCTTACTCCAGTTTTCAAAATTATAATTAACAAATTTTATAGTTTGTGTACCAAATTTAATAAAATTCGCGGAAACAGTAAAAAACTTCACTAAATGTGCACTTCCGGTTTCCTAATTTTCTTGAAACTCGGAATTTTAGCCAGTTATTTATTTCTAATTAAGTTTGTTTGGATGATTAGAATTGTATAATCAACTATGATAGCACTTTAGAGAAAAACATAACCCCACCACTCCCCTAAAAGTGCCCTAATATTCTCAGAGAATTGTTTCAAATAAAATTTGTAGATATTTGTATGTTTAGTTTAAATAAGTATCTTCAAGAAAATCGTCCGAGCCATTTTTCAGAAAATCTCAAAAAAGTAAAAAAAAAAATCATTTAGTAAAGTGGTAAAGTAAACGCACTTCTGGTCATACGATTTTTTTTCAAACTCGTGATTTCAACAACATATTAAATTCTAATTAACATTATTTAATGTCTAATAAATTGAAATAACACTTTAGAGAAAGCCGTAACCCCACCTCTGCACCAAAGATACCATTAAATGAATTTTTCCGGAGAAATGTTTCAAATAAAAGTTGTAGCTCTTTGTATGTGTAGTTGATGTAAAAGTTTCAAGAAAATCGTTGGAGCCATTTTTCAGAAAATCGCAAAAAAGTAAAAAAAAAAAAAAACTAGTAAAGTGGTACTACCGGTTGAGGAATTTTGACAGATAACGTACTGTTAGATCCCATGGTGATACCTAAACGTAATGTCAAGTTTCAACTTTCTAAGGTTTTTTATTTTTATTTTGAGCTACGCTGTTCACATACGCACATTCATACATACATACAAATACAGACCATTTGCTAAAAATCACTTTTTCGAAGGGACCTCAAAACGGATATCTCCAATGAAAAGTCGATATACAAAATTTGACACGATTAACAATACTTCCTCTTACTAGGAGTAAGAGAAACTAAAAATGAAGGATTTTCTCAATTATTTAAACTTGTTCGATTCTAGAGATAATAAATAAAATGGAAATCAGGTAAACCACAATGAAATTTGTAGATGCAAATTTGTAGCAATATTATGGACGGTTCTATAGATTTGAAAATGCTCAACGATTACCCTGCAATAATTTTTTTTTATTCGAAAAGTAAACACCCTTCTTTATTCTGCTCCATTGGAGCTACTTTGTTCATTTGCTTCAATGATCAATTCGCCAAAAAAAAAACAACCAGCATTTCTGACCAAAATTTCCAAATGAGGTTCATCTTGAAAACTAATTCTTTTTACTTCAACCAAATTTAGCAAATTATTTTAAACGTAATTATTAGATAATAGACGCTTAGTTTTGGGTTAATCTGAATTAATTTGAATTAGTATTCAATAAATAATACAGATTATGTAATAACAAACCACAGAAACTGTGTCACACAACTTTCTCTTACTGCGCACTTTACATAGCTTTGATACATGATTAATTTATTGATTTATACCATTATTTCCTAATTACAAGCATTATATATTTATATGGTCATTATCTAATTCTAAATTTCACATATAACTGAAAATATATTTATGTACCTTCCCGTTGTTCACATCATGTTAATCATTTTAACATTTTTAGCCCATTTACTCAGTGCATTATATATTTATGGAGATTAATAAATAAAATTTATGAACAACTTCATAAATTTAGAAATAAATTAAAAAAAAAAAATGTACATATACATGTATATGGGGTGTGGGCGTGTTTTTTTTTTTTAAACAACTTTATTCAACATGTTTCATTTACAATATTACAACTTTTTACATGGCAAAACGTACAATAGAACCTATAAAGCAAATAGTAATTTAAAATATAACAACAAATATAATACAAATATGAATAATAATTATATATTTTATACATAAAATTCACCAAACAACACTAGATAATTTTTCATATTAACATATCGCTAACCTATCTATGGTTCTGTCACTTTAATACTTTCTACGTTGGAAATCTATAGAAGAATATTGTTAAGGAAGTGAAAAACATTTTGCTTCTGGTAAGCCAATTTTCTAACAAACTCAAAATTTGTCCTAACATTAAATTCTTATTAATATCATGCAGACGATAGAACGAGAATAATTCAGGTACGAGGATAAGTATGAGGATAATTCAATAAATAACGTGGCAAATCGCTGTAGATCAAAAAAGGGTTTGTTTTAATCAATACAATAGTTTCAGTGCGTCAAGTTGGCATTCTTGTAGTTAGTTTCTCATCAGCTGTTCGAAAGTATTTGGTAAGCATAACCTCAAATGTATTCAGTTAACAATGGCCGAGTAGCTAGAGCATTGTACCTCGGAAGAATAACGCTCAGAGATTAAATTTTTAGTTGCAGAGGGTATCGAAGGTTGTGAAATCCACGAAAGCTTGTTGAAAGTGTACGGGAATAATTGCTTGAACCGTTCGAACAAATGGGTAGAACAGTTTAAAAGTGTCTGTGGACGAGCAACTAAGTGGGCGAACGGTTGAATTTGCAACTTCCTTCCTCGAATCTCGCATTTACGCGGTTATTCAGGACAGCAGAAGTATTTACTGTTAAACTGACAGCTGAAGAAGTGCACACGAGTGTTGGAACTGTCCATAACATTATTCAGAATAAGCTGCAGTACAAGAAAACTTGTGCAAGATTGGTTCCAAGACAACTTACGCCCTCCCCCCCAAAAAGTGGGGTGGGAGATCCTTCCACATCCCCCCTACAGCCCCGACCTCGCCCCATCGTACTTGCATTTGTTTGGGCCCCTAATGAGGCTCTACGTGGGAAACATTTTCAATCCAATAAAGAAGCTAAAAATCAGGTGCAAAAGTGGCTTCGAGATCAACCCAAAGAATTTTATGCCAGAGGAATACACAAATTAGAAGAACGATGTGGCAAGTGTATAAATGTTGCTGAGGACTATGTTGAAATGTAGCCAAAGTTTTGTACTGATTAAATAAATCGTTTTTGAGCTACAGCGATTTGTCTTGTTAGTTATTGAATGACCCACGTATAATATATACTGAAATTGTAGTTAAAGGGAAATCTAATGTCACATATCCACCAGAAACATATAAATTAATTTTTCCGGGAAAATGTCGCAAATAAAAGTTATGGCACTTTACATGTTTTAGTTGATATGCCAAATTTAAAGAAAATTGTTTGAGCTATTTTCCTGAAAATTGCAAACAAACAAAAAAATGAAAAATCTATTCTGTAAGGCGGTTTTCCAGTCGACCGATTTTGACCAAAATATTATTGTCACGTCCTCTTTTTAGAAACCTAAATGAACTAACAAGTTTCAGATTATTGCGATTTTTCGTCTTTGAGTTATGCTGACAAAGCATACATACACACACACGCGCACACACACACACACACACATACATCATATAGATCAATTTCTAAAAAACACTTTTTCGGACTCAGGGTACCTCAAAACGTCTATTTCCGGTGAAAACTCAAAATTTCAAAATTTTGACGTGATCGGAATACTTTGGAAGAGGAAGTAGAAATAGAAGATTCAAGTATTTACAGTTGTCAGATTTATAGGTAACTAATTACATCTGCATACTAGTTGGCAGTTACTTCTGCACCTACTTTTTCTCAACTACTTATAATTAGGAGTTCCAATTACAACTATTTTAATTGAAAAAAAAAAATTATTAAAACTACAACTTAGCTACAAATCCCTTTAGCTAGGGAAGATTGGTCAAGATTGGGTCCGTCTGGCATGATACCTGATAATTACTTCCGGTGTTACACGGACGGTTCCAGAATGGATGGTAGGTCTGGAGCTGCGGTCTATTTTGAGACCGGAGATCATTTGACAGTATTTCTTGGTGAATGGACCACGGTCTTCCAGACTGAGGTTTATGCTATTCTTTGTTGTGTTTTGGATGAGAGGGTACGTAACACTAACTTAAAAGGTGTTTGTATCTGCTCGGAAGCCAGGCTGCGTTGAAGGCGCTGAGTTCATGTATCTTCACTTCCAGGTTGGTGTTAGAATGTTCTAAAAGACTGGAAGAGCTTTCTTCTCTGAAGGATGTGCTTCTAGTATGGGTGCCAGGTCACATGGGAATTTTTGGAAATGAGCAGGTGGATAGGCTTGCCAAATTAGCCGCCTCTCTTCCTTTCATTGGTCCCGAGCCTGCTGTTGGCGTGTCCTCTGGCACATGTCTGTCAGGCTTCAGACATGGACAGCTTCACAGCATTCATCCTTATGGATGAGCTCAGTTGGTTTTCGGCAGTCCAAAATGCTCATCGGGGGTCCGAACAAGGCCATTAGTGAGACGTTGCTGTGTTTTTCACGGAGCGCTCTAAGGCATCTGGTGGATCTCTTACTGGTCATTGTGGTTTAAGGAGACATCTCTACATAATGGGGCTCATGCCGGATCCATTTTGTAGAGTGTAGGACAGAGGAGGAAACACCCATCTATCTTATGACTGATTGCCTGGGTTGTGTGGAAATTAGGTTCAGGACCTTTGGTCGGAATAGGATGTCTGTGGAAGAGCTTAGGCTATTTCCGCTTCAGGTTATTGTCCGATTTATTCGGACTACGGTGAATCTTAGATGGATTAGATCCGGGTCTGGATATTTGTTCTAGACCCGGTTTGTTGTTTTTCTTGGAGTTGCTACATGGGCCCAGTGAGGCTTTGGATAGCGTAAGGTTTGGTCCCTCCCCACAGATAAATAATAATAATAATAATAATAATAATAATAATAATAATAATAATAATAATAATAGGGAAGGGAATAGCTAAGCGGTTAGCGCGTACTGGACTCCCACGCGGAGGACCTGGGTTCGAGTCCAGCTGTGCTAACCTCAGATTTTTTTTTCTTCCTAGAAGCCTCTACAGCTCACCGATCCGGTGATGGAGAGTGTTGTCTGTAACGAGAGAACACACTGTCCGGCCGGCAGGGCACTGAGAATGCTCCTGACGCTAATGACCATAGATGTTGACGCGCCTTAAATTTAAAAAAAAAGAAAAAAATATGATCTTTAAAAAGACTTTATGAAATAAGTGAACAATTAAGTACTCATTTCTACTTTCTCTGACTGCTGCATGGGAATCCGCACAATGAATGGAATGTTTGTTGAACCCCATCATAGCTCAATATACCATACCTTAAAGTTGCACTTTTGGAAACGATTAAAATTTAAGCAACATATTTATTACTTCAGAAACATTTTCCGTGGTAGCCTGCTTCATCGACCGGTTTCGGGCGTTCGCCCATCTTCAGGATGCGTTTGTCGAACAGTGTGATAACACAGATTTTGCACAGAGCAAATTCAGTTTAAACAAAAAACTCGGACATCCTCCAAAAATCGCAGAACACGCAATACAAAAAACACCAAACCCAAGCATTCTACCCACGCACTGTAAACCTCACAAACATTACGTTTACACCAATCGAAACCGAACTTCTAGGCAAGGAACTCAAATATAATCTCAAGGACAAGAAACCATACCAAAAACATTGAACAACTTGCCGTTGATACTGAAATTGCGATAACTTTACTACCACACAGTGAACAGGAACACGCTCGCCATATCGCTGCAAACATAATAAAAGACAAACAAAAACAACAAACGCACAGTAACACAGACGGACTGCCGAAGAAGAAAGAACTGCCGCTCGAATATGGAAAAAACTACGAGTATACAAACTGAATTTGCTCTGTGCAAGTCTGTGTTATCACACTGTCTGATAAACGCATTCTGAAGATGGGCGAACGCCCGAAACCGGTCGATGACCAAAAAAATGAAGCAGACTACCACGGAAAATGTCTCTGATGCTTTCCAGCTCTGCGGAAACAACCACCAAAACATATTTATTACTCCTCTTAATATTATATACTTAAACGTAAGAACCGCAAATTATATAGAAATAATACCTTAGGAGAAAACTGAAAATTAAATATCGATCAAAATTGATAAACCGGAAGGAAGTAAACACTTTACTAATTAGATTATTCAGTTCCCCTCCCCCAATTTTCTCGAAAATGGCTCCAATGATTTTTTTTTTCTTTAAACTTGGAATATTAACTACAAATATAAAAGGGCTATTAACTTTTGTTTGAAACATTTTTCTCGGCGAAAATTCGCTTAATAGGGATTTTAGGACATGGATCGGGAGTCTGTTTTCCACTAAAGTTTATTTTCTGTTTATTATAATCATGTTATCATCTACATAATATTAATTACAATGAAATATAATACCAAAATTCCGAATTTGAAAAAAATTAATTGACCGGATATGTTATTTTACTGAACAGTTTATTTTTTTTTTTTTTTTTAGTTTTCTGTGATTTTCGACGGAAGCATCGACGGATTTATTAAATATCTAGTATGAATTATAATTGTGAGAAAATATGCCACATTTCTATAAATTACAGTAACAGAAAGTCGTGTGTGAATCTGTCACACCAGATTTTTTTTATATATATATATGGGATTTACGTCAAACTACCATGGTCCATGGAAACGCTAGAGAAAGAAAAATAACCACGGAAACAGAACGCTACATGTGTGGGTTGGTCCGCAATGCTTGTAAATATTAGACCTGATGTTGACTTTCCGTTTTATGGTCACATTCCACTTTACCGACGTTTATCACAATGCTGGGTTAAAGAGTTTGACATTGCACGGGCTAGCACAATGAACTGTGCTAATTGTCGAGTTTTATATCGCTTGGCTGTTCTTTATGCAAATTATACCTTCTCTCTACTAATATTTTCTGAGGATTATTTCATATAAATACACGAGAATTAGATTACAAATAATAATCTTATCATTACATTTTTTTTTTTTAAGGCACAACAATATCTGTGGACATTGGCGGCCCGGAGTCTTCTCAATGTAATAATGCTGGCTACCGCGGGTAGTTTTCCCTTTTTACTGACAACACTGCCCATCACTGGATTTCCGCGGATGAGTCTAGCGTGCGCGTTTTTTTTCATTATTTTCAAAGCCTACTAAATGTTCAATTGCCCTTGATATTACATATTACGCGATGAAAATGTCTAATTCATTGAAAACTGTTCTGATCCTAAATCGCAGTTCCCGAGATATATATAAAAGCATGTATAGGAGCGGGTGTTGGTATAGTGGTTATCAATATGGACTTGTAACTTGGGAGGTAGGTCCCCAGTTCGTGTCCCGCGTATAATTGCTACATTTTATTAGAGACATTTTCCATGATAGCCTGCTTCTTTTTGTGCTCATCGACCGGTTTCGGGCGTTAGCCCATCTTCAGGATGCGTTTGTCACAGACAGTGTGATAACATAGACTTGCACAGAGCAAATTCAGTTTACACACACGCCCGAAACCGCTCGAGGACCACAAAAAAAAAGCAGGCTATCACGGAAAATGTCTCTGATGCTTACCAGCTCACAACAGTTAAATTTTATATTTATTAAAAAAATGTTAATGGTAAAGTAGAAGATGCTTCCGCCGCCTCAGTTCACAACACCGAATTTTGGTAGTTGGACGACGTTAAGCCAGCCAAGAGAAAACAGGCATTACTTTTACTTTAAAAGCATGTGTATGTATGAAGTTTAAAGGAAATAGATAGTTACAGGCATTTATGCAAAAATAAAATAAACAATCCATCAAAAGTAATCACAAGATGAGACTTCTCTGATTCAACTTATAGTGATACTTTCGACACAGACACAAATATAAAGGGTGATTGGCTAAAAAACATTTTTTTCGTTTTCTGAGAGCCTTATAACATGTACTTCCGGATGATATCACAAACCACTTCCTTTTTTATTGCAGTATGAAAATGAATTAAAACAAAATATCAATAAAAATTAAAAGAAAAGATAATTATTATCAGGTTGTTTACTAATGTTCGTTGACTAAACAAGAATCAGCTGATTACAAAATTTATTTTAAACACGGTTTATAATACTAGAAGGCACTGGCCAAGAAACATATAACATGATGATAGCCAATTGTTAGGAAAAAAAGAAGAAGTTAATAATAGTTAACACAACAAAATAAAGAATAAATAAATATAAATGGTCCAATTATTTGAATTACTGAATTTACTCATGGTTGATGTAGTAATTTGTAAACAGAAGGTTACACGATTTGTTATAACGTACTTACATCTTTGAAAGTAATTAAAAGTAGGTTTGTAATAACTGAGAGTTGCGTATAGAATTACAAATATAAGTACTCACACATATTCTAGATAAAGTATGAATGAGTCATACGCTTTATGAAAACACAACAAGACATCTATATTTTATTAAAAAGTTAAAAATTCACACTATATTGCAATGATGTTTAAGTAACTACGGGTGATGGGGGGGGGTGTATTTGATAAATAACTAATATAATATTATTATTAAGAGATTAAATATCTTAATCTACAGATGTGCAAAAGCACACTTGATAACATGCATTTATTAATAAATAAAAAATATGGAAGGTTATACAATTGAAAAGGGGCGGGAAGTTTATAAACATTAAATACATATAAACAAACTCACCTAACAATCGTTTTACTTCTTGTAGATTTAAATACAGGTCCAAATTAGCACAACATAAATCCATAAAGAAAAAACCAAAATAGAATAACAATTCTATAAAAAAATAAGTGTTCAGTTTATAAATATTCATTGCTATCGTTTTTTATTAAATTCTTGAAAAAAAAATAGTAAAACAGAAAACAATTCCCGGCTTTACAAGAAATTAAATCCCGGTTAATTTTTTTTTTTAATAGTACGAAGGTATATGGACACAAATGTGTGTGACTGGTGTTCGAAACATTAATAAAAATAGTAATAATAATTAATATTATTAAAATGCCAAAACAAATAAGAAATTTAATTAAAATTAAGAAACCAGAAAAAAGACGCGCAGCTAGTCTCTACCGGCTACAATCTATACACCGACGAAAGCAGTAGTTATACTGACAATATTATGGCGTCCGTTGCCCCCGCTAGTTAAAAAATAACGAACAAAGACGACGTTTAACGAAGATATACGGAAACTCTGTGTATAACCTAACTACCATACCAGTTAACAAGCGGCATCTTGTTTTGTGTGTTCATGTGTACGTATATGTTGGGTGAGTGTGTATCTTCACCCTTCATCATGCTTATACCTAGCTCAGTCAATCTTTCTCATTCTATCATTCACTCTCTTAAATCATTCTATCTTTATCTACTGCTCGTTATAGTATTTATTTTTTTTTTTTTTATTATTATTTATTCTTGTTGATTTTAGTTATGTGGCATATAATAAATACAACGAGGAGGCTGTTACTAACATATACACACACGGATCACGGCTCTTTACCTTGTTAAGCAGGTGTGTGTTGTTATTCAGATTCTTCCAAACATCCAATATAATCCATCCTTTGTAACCCATATCCAAATTACTTCATATAAACCTATAAAGATTTACAACAAATTATTATTTTTCATTTTTTTGTATTTTAGTATGTTTTCATATAACATTTGTGGTGTATATAATTTGAATTGTAACAAACTCAAAATAATAAATATGAGGCGTGTTCTTCAAAGTTGTCCCTTCCTAAATTCTAATTTAATTGGCAGGCTGTTAAACCAATTTGAGGGTAGGACTTCAAATAAAAACAGTTTAATTTTTTTATAGAGAGTCAATTAATACAATATTGTCCTATATCTTAACAAGCACTCTTTTAACGCTAAGCTAGGCAAATCATTATTACGCTTCAAGCATTGTCAGTACCTCTTCAGCATCGAAGATTGATATGAAAAGGTTGGCCTTGATAATTATGTTTGCCTCAAGAGCCTCAAGTTTCCCAGGCTTCGAGTAAATAATTGTCAGGATTTCATCTTGCAAATCAGAATCCCATTATTCAACGAAAGCAATTCTGTGCTGCACTACGTCGCTTGGAGGCGGCGAACCATGTCTAACAACTCTTCCAATATTGTGATTCATGACGGATGAATGTGCTAGCCAATTTATTCTGTATAATTTCTAGTTGCTCCAAGTATTGTGTGACAATTACATACGTTTAAGGATTATTATTATTACTTTCTCTTACTCCTAGTAAGAGGAAGTATTGTAATCGTGTCAAATTTTCGATATCGAGTTTTCACCGGAAATATCCGTTTCGAGGTTCCCTGAGTCCAAAAAAGTGGTTTTTAGCGAATGGTCTGTATGTGTGTGTGTGTGTGTGTGTGTGTGTGTGTGTGTGTGTGTGGGTATGTATGTGAACAGCATAGCTCAAAAACGAAAAATCGTAGAAAGTTCAAACTTGATATTACGTTTAGGTATCACCATGGGATCTGACGGTGCGTTATGTGTCAATATTCCTCAACCGGAAGTACCACTTTACTAGTTGTTTTTTTTTACGTTTTTGCAATTTTCTCAAAAATGGCTCCAAAGATTTTCTTTAAACTTGGTATATCAACTACACATACAAAGAGCTACAACTTTTATTTGAAACATTTCTCCAGGAAAATTCATTTAAGGGCACTTCTGGGGGAGGGGTGGGGTTAGGTTTTCATCTTAACTGCTGTTTCAGTATATTAGACAATTCTGTCATCTAAATAATGTTAATTAGAATTAAATATGTTGTTGAAATTCCGAGTTTGAAAAAAAAATAGATAACCGGAAGTGCGTTTTTACTGAAATATAATTTTCAGTTTTCTGGTATTTTCTCGAAAATGGCTCCAACGATTTTCTTTAAACCAGCGTTGTTAACTATACATATAAAGAGCTACAACTTTTATTTGAAACTTTTCCCCTGATAAATTCATTTAAGGGGACTTTTGGGGGAGGGGGGTTATGTTTTTCTTTAAAATGCTATCACAGTTGATTATACAATTCTGTCATCCAAATTGAAATAACTAGAAATTAATATATGACCCAAATTCCGAGTTTCAAGGAAATTAGTAAACCGGACAGTTTTACTGGACAGTGTTTTCACTTTTCGACGAATTTCATTAAATTTGGTACACTAACTATAAAATTTGTCAATTATAATTTTGAGTACTGGAGTAAGAGAAAGTTGTGTGAGTGTTTCACACCAGATTTTTATACATTAGCATTAATGTTATGAAGAAATTTGGTGAGGATCGGTCAAGAAAAAAACATTCAATTATGCCAACGTTTCGACAGAGTTTCCTGTGTTTATCAAGGCTTTAATATATAGAAAGTCGTGAAGATATGGAGAAAGAATTCATTCAGTTTTTCTTTTTTTTTCAGTAGATGATTTAAAGACAAGACACTAGTAACTATTAATTTTTCTTTTTATATTTCTGCGATGTAACAAATGTGTAAGTTTAAAAATTCTTTCTCCATATCTTCACGACTTTTTATATATTAAAGCCTTGATAAAGACAGGAAACTCTGTCGAAACGTTGGCATAATTGAATGTTTTTTTCTTGACCGATCCTCACCAAATTTCATCATAAAATTCAACAACGGTCAAGAAATTCTTATATATTAGCATCAATATGCATTAACAATTAAAGTTATATTTCCAATATGCAAATGTGATCACAATTTCCAGAAAAACTTCTTCAATGTACATATACGCTCCCACAGCTCCGTTTAGTATGACAATCGGTTTGGTAAGGCTTAGATATTGATTCCTCCCCACACCATTGTTGGCTGCATTTAAAAAAAAAGCTATGACTCACTCAAGACGCATGGAAAAAAACGCTCTCCATGTGATTTCTTCACATCCAGTACTCATCATCTGATTAGTATAAACAGAACCGGGACTCATCTATGAACAGAAAAGCTCCTTATTGTCCAAAACGGAACAGATTTGCAAAAAAACTAGTCATTCTGTTCGATGCCATTCCAGTAGTAGAGAACACAATGCGGGACATCACAAATTCGTAGAGCCTTCTTCTGATCGTTTTAGAGCTCATCCCTAGATTATGGACCGTTTGCAGTTGGCCGCAAACCTCGGAGTTTCGTAGTATGTTAAGAACAATGAAACGGTTGTCTGTACCTTCTCTAGTTCGAGACTTTCATTAACCATCGGAATTTAGAGCGAGGCAAACTGAGAACAAATATTTGTCCCTCTTTGCCAAAGCACCTGTAGTGGGGGGAGGGGGATCTTCTTAATTTTTTACCATTGTTTTATAACAAATTACTTAATTTAAATAACCTTTTAACAGTAAGAAAAACAAAAATCTGGTGTGAAACACTCACACAACTTTCTCTTACTCCAGTTCTCAAAATGATAATTGACAAATTTTATAGTTTGTGTACCAAAATTTAATGAAATTCGTCGAAAACTGAAAAAACTGTACAGTAAAAGCGCACTTCCGGTTTACTAATTTTCTTGAAACTCGGAATTTCAGCCATCTATTTATTTCTAACTAATTATGTTTGGATGATAGAATTGTATAATCAACTAGGATAGCACTTTGATGAAAATCTAACCCCACCCCTCCCCTAAAAGTGCCCTTAAAAGAATTTTCCCAGAGAAATGTTTTAGATAAAAGTTGTAGATCTTTGCATGTTTAGTTTATATACGAAGTTTCAAAAAAATCGTCGGAGCCATTTTTGAGAAAATTGCGAAAAAGTGAATAAATAATTTAGTAAAGTGGTAAAGTAAACGCACTTCCGGTTATCCGATTTTTTTGAAACTCGGAATTTCAATAACATATTTAATTCTAATTAACATTATTTAGATGATAGAATTGTATAATAAACTGAAATAGCACTTTAGATGGAAACCTAACCCCGCCCCTCCCCTAAAAGTGCCCTTCAATACATTTTGCCGGAGAAATGTTTCAAATAAAAGTTGTAGCGCCTTGTAATTGTGGTTGATGTTCCTAGTTTAAAGAAAATCGTCGGAGCCATTTTTGAGAAAATCGCAAAAAAGTAAAAAATCCAACTAGTAAAGTGGTACTTCCTATTGAGGAATTTTGACAGATAATGTAGTGTCAGATCCCATAGTGATACCTAAACGGAATATCAAGTTTCAACTTTCTACGGTTTTTCGTTTTTGAGCTATGCTGTTCACATACATACATGCATACACACACACACAGACACACACACACACACACACACACACAGACACACACACAGACACACACACTTAAATAATTAAATTTAAAACGTATTCAAAAAGTGAAAAGTTGTTTTGAACGATCAAAAACGTATTCCAATTGATTTACTCTATTTTTATTTTTTATTCCAACAGTATTAAAGAAAGGATTTAGTAATATAAATATAAACTAATAATGCTTTGAACTTACCGGTTTTATTTATAAGAAAAAGTAAAAATAGTTTATTACTTTCTCTTACTCCTAGTAAGAGAAAGTATTGTAATCGTGTCAAATTTTCGATATCGAGTTTTCACCGGAAATATCCGTTTTGAGGTCCCCTGAGTCCAAAAAAGTGGTTTTTAGCAAAATGTGTGTGTGTCTGTGTATGTGAACAGCATAGCTCAAAAACGAAAAACCGTAGAAAGTTGAAACTTGATATTCCGTTTAGGTATCACCATGGGATCTGACACTAAGTTATCTGTCAAAATTCCTCAACCGGAAGTACCACTTTACTAGTTGGATTTTTTACTTTTTTGCGATTTTCTCAAAAATGGCTCCGACGATTTTCTTTAAACTAGGAACATCAACCACACATACAAGGCGCTACAACTTTTATTTGAAACATTTCTCCGGCAAAATGCATTGAAGGGCACTTTTGGGGGAGGGGTTGGGTTAGGTTTCCATCTAAAGTGCTATTTCAGTTTATTAGACAATTCTGTTATCTAAATAATGTTAATTAGAATTAAATATGTTGTTGAAATTCGAGTTTGAAAAAAATCGGATAACCGGAAGTGCGTTTACTTTATCACTTTACTAAATGATTTATTCCCTTTTTCGCAATTTTCTCAAAATTGGCGCCGACGATTTTCTCGAAAACTTCCTATATGAACTAAACATGCAAAGATCTACAACTTTTATTTAAAACATTTCTCTGGGAAAATACATTTAAGGGCACTTTTAGGGGAGGGGTGTTGTTAATGTTTTTCTCTAAAGTGCTATCACAGTTGATCATACAATTCTATCATCCAAAGAAAATTAATTAGAAATAAATAGATGGCCAAAATTCCGAGTTTTAAGGAATTTAGTAAATCAGAAGTACGCTTTTACTGAACATTTTTTTTTTCAGTTTTCACACGAATTTCGTTAAATTTGGTACACAAACTATAAAATTTGTCAATTATAATTTTGAGAACAGTGTAAGGGAAAGTTGTGTGAGTGTTTCACACCAATGTTAAAAAATGTCTTATATTATTCTATATATTTATATATTATCTGTGTATCTGTTTGTCTGTCTGTGTATACTGTCAAAAATAAGAAAAAAAAATGAGATGAAATTTCTTTATAAAAAGAATAAATTATAATAAAAGAACATTATGACAAATTATTCAATCCAATTTTCACTATTAAAAAGAATTTTACCATCATTTTCAGCCGCCATTTTCAATCAATCAAGTTTGAACTTAATTCTAATTCAAAGCGCCCCAATCAAACGCCTTTCTTACTTACAATTAAGGTAGTCATCGACAATTTTATCAAAAAGGATTTTCTCATCCCTCTCTATTACTCATCCTACTATTACTATAGCACAATTGAAGCAATCACCTCGCCTTTAACTAAATTAAAGGAAAAAAACCTGATTCAGATTTTGTCTCTTGTTAATTTTATAATTAATTAATTCTTAAAATAGAAAAAAAAAAATGAAATGGAAGAAGAAATCACTTTGGATTTGTTAATTTAAAGATGAAGTTTAAATTATAATTACAATGGTGATGCAAATATTTAATTAACGTAATTTACAAATTATATTAATAATGATTAATATGAATCTGTCTTTATTTCGATTTGAATATTTAAAGAATTTAATTTCTTATTTGATTAGTTAATGGTAAAAATAATACGCTCTATTGAACAGTTTAAAACAAGTCTGAATTAAAATTGGGGTAAATTGTCTAAATTTATATAATTTTTTTTTTTTTGGAGGGGGAAAAATGCGTTATGCACATCTGGGGGTAATGTTCCCAGATATGTGGAACTCTCACCCACTAAAAAACCCAACTACTCCTTACAGGAATTGAAACCCACCCTGGGACCACTTATCGCATTACATCAGGGTGGTGCCTCGTATTAAGCCCTTTCAGGCTCCTTCTCCCTCTGTACTACTTTATGCCAACGGTTGTAAACGTTGGTCTAGCACCTGTTTCTTCCGCCGCAGGACCATCTCGACGAAAGACGCTACCTTCACCCAATAGTCCCTGCAAGACAGCATGGATTCCACGATGGACTCGGGTGTCAAACGGCCTAATTCCTGTTCCAGACCGCTTCTCTCAACGGCCCATCTTTCGCACTCAAAGAAAGTGTGGTGGGCGTCATCGAGAGCTGAATCCCCGAAAAGACATGACGGATCACCCACCTTCCCCATTCTATAAAGATACGAGGTAAAATACACATGTCCCGTAAGGAACTGGGTAAGGTAGTAGTTTACCTCACCATGCCTTCTTTCCGCCCAATCAGTTGGGCTTGCAATCAGCTTCGCAGTCCACCAGCCTCGGCTATCCGTATGCCACCGTTCCTGCCAGGACCGAATGCTATAATCCCTGGCCGTTGCTCTCGCCTCATTGCCACCGAGTTCTTTCCTCAGATCATGTGCCATCTTCCGCTCCTGAGCCATCAGGTCGATTGGAGTCACTCCAGCCACCACCAGAGCTGCCGGTTCCGAGACCGCCCGGTAAGAACAAGCGATTCTAAGAGCACCTCTTCTTTGTACCGATGCCATCTGCTTCCGGTATTTTTCTTGCTTAAGCGCGTCAGCCCAAACTTCGCACCCATACAAAAGTATAAATTTATATTAATAATAATAATAATAATATTTTATTTAAAAATTTTACATTCAGAAAGATTAATAATACATAATATTTACAGCTTGGAATTATATCCGTCAGCCGGATAAATTTATATTAATATATCAGGTATTAAATATAGTTTTTGATATTTTATCCGCCGTAGCATGCATATTGATTTTTGTTCCTGATCGGTTTCGGATTTTCATCCACCATCGTCAAAGCAAATTCACCAAGTTCGTGGTAGAAAGTTCACTTCAACGTATTGTTTCTGTTACACTCACACTTGTTGGTTTGTTGATTGTAAGTTTGTTTCGTGTTGCAGTCCCAAACCGTCAGAAGCATGCGCATAGAGATTATGCTGTTCGTGCAGCAATTTTTTCAAACTTCAAAAGGTTTCCAGCTCAGAACAATAATGTGTTCGTGCTGTTTTCACAAACCGTCAGCAAAACCGTTTGCAAACTATCATAGCAGTCAGAGCTCAAAACGCCAACCATTTCAAACTGGCAGTCCGACGCATGCGCAAAGCGTCTTGACCAGTGTATTCCTTTCTATTTATTTTTTGACTTTACCTATGTGTTTGTGGATGTAACCACTTAGAACAATTTGCTGTTCTGTGTTATCTCAAGACAGTCCTTTAAAAGTATGCGAATTGATATCTCATACATTTATTTGCCGTATTCAACGTCTAGTTATTTATTTGCTATAGCCTAACCATTTTTAATGAAACTAATTTATTACAGATTTAGAGCTAATAACTAAATTAATAACAAATAAATAATTATTTTTTCCTGAATGCTTTATAATTATCATAGTACAATACTGATCACAAAGCGTTCTTGCAGGTTAAGTTTCCAACAGTTTCAAACTAGGCATGGTGGAGCATACGCAGTGAAACCAGCTTGCAATCTGTCAGGAACTATCACAAACTCGTTGCACGAACAAACCTTGTATATAAGTGGGGAGGTTATAAGGTTATGTTACTATGTTTACATTAAACACACACACACATAGTAACATAACCTTATACCCTCCCCACATGTATACAACCAACAAACCAGAAAAGAAGTGTGAGTGTAACAGAAACATTACGTTGGAGTGAACTCTCTACACGAACTTGGTGAATTTGCTCTGACTATGGATGAAAGTAATGCAATAAAGATCTGTGCTGAGGAGAACTTGCGTATGGGCACTAGAAATAGGGAGATATGCATCTTCTTGGACAGCCAGGCTGCCCTGAAGACAGTTGGGGCATTCAATCACTTCTTCCCTAGTCAGGGAGTGTAAAGACTCCCTGGAGGCGTTGTCCCGGCACAACAAAGTGTGGCTGGTATGGGTGCCGGGACACAAGGGGATTAAAGGTAATGAACTAGCCGACCAACTGGCCAGAAATGGAACGAATACTCCTTTCTATGGGCCGGAACCTGTTTTGGGAATAGCCAAAAGTATGGTGAGGGCGTCTCTGAGAGAATGGACTCGGAGAGAACATAATCGTCATTGGAGGCTAAGTACCGGGGCAAAACACGGCAAAATGATCATGCCAGAGCTGTGTAGAAGAAGAACCAGCGAGACCCTGGGTTTAAGCAAGTATCAGATTTGTCAGATTACAGGCCTGTTTACCGTGTACGGTAGGTTCAAGAAACATATGCACAAGGTGGGATTGGTTGATTCGGAGCCCTTGTGTAGACTGTGTCAGGAAGAGGAGGAGGAGACGGCCTCTCACCTGTGGTTTGATTGCGGTACGAGATCTTCGGCACGTTGAGACCGGAGGAAATCGTACTGCAAGAAGGACTTGTGGGGAGAGTCCTGGACCTCATGAAGAGGGGAAGATTCCTCTACTAGGTATTGTGGGGTTGGCACAATAAGCCTCAATGTGTAGGCTGTAGTGCCTGGGTTTAAGTCCCCCCCCCTCATTCTAATTCTAATTCTAACGGATGAAAATACGAAACCGGTCAGGAACAAAATCAATATGCATGCTATGATGGATAAAATACCAGATGTTATCCGGCATTGCGGATCCACCCACATTATCAACATTAAAGAATTTATATGAACGTCAGTATGATTCTATGCACGACAACAAATACAAAAAATATAAAAGTAAGTTCTGGTCTAAAAAAACTTTTTAACGAGAATTAGAACATCGTAACATCCTAAAAAGTTATAAGAGGAGCCATCGCGTCCACCAGATTTGAAACCCAATAGAGTTACTGTGGGGACTAACTGGACAGAAGAGTAGGTGCAGCATCTCCCCACCTACTATTGTGCATGCACACTATAGGACATATTGAGCACATAATAAAACGAAATTTACATCTAATATTCTTAGGAAAATTGGGAAATTGAATGTCTAAAAAATTCTGTGCAGCGCTGAAATAATAAATAAAACAGACATGTTATTGATAAATTGTATTAAATAATTTATAAAGGAAATTTATAAATATTTATTTATATTAAAGAGGCATTTCTGAAGTAAATTTTGAAATATGATCAGCGGCCATTTTCATGAAAAACACTTGAATTGAGTCCAGGTTGAGACCATGTTGCAATGAGCTTCTTCAGGATCGTTATACCTTGAACTTGGCCCGGGAGGGTTCCATTGGAACACTTATAGGGCCGGAATCGTTTTGTGGTGTCTCAAGATGCCTCAGGAGTGCACCCATCAGGACATGGATGCACGACAGATCCATGGGAATGGTGGGTTAAAACCCCAGGCCAGAAGCAGGCGAAAATGTGTATTTATAGCTACTCGCCCAGGCAAACTGCAGAATTACTCCAACTAGGCCGGCGGCCATAAGGATGGCAGTTGGCGTACTCACTGGCCATTGCAGACTTAATAAGCACATGCATTGCATGGGCCTGGCAACGGATAGCCTGTTTTGTTCAAGAAGAAGAGGAAACAGCACTGCACGTGCTATGTCAGTGCGAGGGGCTAGTATGGCTGAGGTTACCGCCTCTTCGGAGAAAAAAAGCTGGTGCCTACAGGCCTTAGCCAGGGGCCCTCTCGGGTCTATTAAGGCAGACAGGACTCGAGAGGGTGCTCTAATTGACCACCTCGGGAGACCTCCCCAGACTCCGCAGTTCGATGAAGGACAGGACGGGGGTAGGGTCTCCAACTTAGGGAGTGCCACAATAGACCCCCCTCGGTCGCGATGGCGCAGGCTGAAGAGCCAATCCCCCCAAAGAATCTTATCTACACCTTGAACGCCAGCAAAGCAATGAATGAATAGAGAAAGTGTGTGGCTTCTTCCTCAGTCATCTTAACTGCCCACCACCAAACATAAACATGGTGATCAAGAAGGCAGTAAATATGGCGGAAGAAGAAGCCACGCCCCTTCTCTACCAAACGTTCATTGTCTAATTGGCTTTCAAGATGTAACAACCCTGAAAAGGTTCATTGCAACATGAGCGAAACGTCGGTTTTTTAGCAAATCACTGACGTGGTCTCAACCCGGAAACTCAAGTGTTTTTATATTTTGAAAGTTACGTGACCTGCCTCAAACTTTCTGTGGTTAGTGTACCTATATATAATATACCGTGTATTCTTTCCCTCCTGTTAATCCCCTACAGGAACAAACAGAAAAAAAAAAAAAACAATGAAAACAGGAATAGATTTAAATAGAACAGTTGATATCAAATTAAAAAAAAGGTAATGAAATCATAATTACTACCACTTGAAATAAAAAAAAACATATTTTAATCTCTACTATTAAATTTATATTAAAAGGTGGAACAGTTATATAAATGAAAAGAGAGAGCAAATTAACAGAAAACAACTTTTAGGACAAACACAATAACAGGCATGGATATAAAAAGTAATAATAATGGAAATATATTACAGAATAAAGTGAACTTTTTAAATTTTTTAATTAAATAACTAATATAAATTCAATTAAAATATTTAATGAAAAACTAATTCATAATGAATATTTATAAAATAATAAAAGGCAATTTTAATAAAACTAGGTAATTTATTTTATTTAATTTATATTGTTATTATTATTGTTATCACAATAACATTCAATAATTGTATTATTAATAATTATTAGTTTATAATAACAAAATTTAGTAATAACTTGTTTATTTATTTTCTATCTAAATAAATATATAATAAATATTCTATCTAAAGAATAAATAATAAATTAGCAATTGTATATCTATAATCAGACTTCTGTAAATGATTCAATATAGCGACAATATTATTAAACAAACAAAATTTTAATTAAGTCAGCCATGTGGACATATTGATTAATATTCTATTATCATTGTTCCACAAAGGTAAACAGTTGGGTGTGGTAGCGCCCACATTGGTTAACAACTTGTTTTTCCAAGGAAAGGGAATAGCTAAGTGGTTAGCGTACTGGACTCCCACGCGGAGGACCCGGGTTTGAGTCCAAGTGTGCTACCCTTAGATTTTTTTCTCACTACGAGCCTCTACAGCTCACTCCGGTAAAGGACAGTGTTGTCTCTAACGAGAGAACACTGCCGAAAGGCCGGCAGTGCACTGAGAAGGCTCCGGACGCCAATGACCATAGCTCTTAACGCGGCTTACAAAAAAAAAAGCAAAAAAAAACTTGTTCTTCCTCAATCTTAATAATAAACGTTCGTCCACTATCGAGACAGCAGAGAAAACTTCTAAAAATATTGCACAAACTTAAATATTATAATCGTATTAAATTTTCTATATCGAAATTTCACCGGAAATACATGTCTTCATCGAAAAAAGTTTTTTTTTTTTTTTAAAATCGCAGAAAGTTTAAACTTGAACATTCCTGTTTAGATATCACCATGGTATCCGCCAGTAAGTTGTTTGTCAAAATTCTTCAACCGGAAGTACCACTTTATTTTGAATGGTACCTCCACCCTACTTTTTTTTTGCGTATTTCTTGAAAATATGGCTCCAAAGATTTTTCTTTAAACTTGGTATTTCGATTACATATATTAATTAAGAGTTAGAACTTTCTTATAAAATGCTATTTCAGTTTATTATACAATTCTTATCATCTATTATTATTATTATTATTATTATTATTATTATTATTATTAATATTATTATTTGTCTGCGGGGCCTCACTGGGCCCATAAGCTACCCCAAGAAAAACAACAACAAACCGGGTCTAGAACAAATATCCAGACCCGGATCTAATCCATCTAAGATTCTCCGCAGAGTCCGAACAAATCGGACAATAACCTTAAGGGGAAATAGCCTAAGCTCTTCCAGAGACATCCTGCTCTGACCAAAGGTCCTGAACCTAATCTCCTCACAACCCAGACAATCTGTCATAAGATGGATGGGTGTTTCTTCCTCTGTCTCACAGACTCTACAAAATGGATCCGGCATAAGCCCCGTTACGTAGAGATGTCTCCTTACAGCACAATGTCCACTTAGGGATCCAACCAGATACTTGAGAGAGCTCCGTGAAAAACAGCAATGTCTCACTAATAGCCCTGTCCGGACCCCCGATGAGCATTTTGGTCAGCCGACAACTAACTGAGCTCATCCATAAGGATGAATACTGCGAAGCTGTCCATGATTGGAAGCCTGACAGACATGTGCCAGAAGACACGCCAACAGTAGGCTCGGAACCAATGAAAGGGAAAGATGCGCCTACTTTGGCAAACCTATCCACCTCCTCATTTCCAAAAATTCTCATGTGACCTGGCACCCAGACTAGAAGCACATCCTTCAGAGAAGAATGCGCTTCCAGTCTTTTAGAACATTCTAACAAATCAGCGCCTTCAGCGCAGCTTGGCTGTCCGAGCAGATGCAAACACCTTTTAAGTTAGTGTTACGTACTCTTTCATCCAACACAACAAAAAATAGCATAAACCTCAGATTGGAAAACTGTGGTCCATTTACCAAGAGATACTGCCAAATTATCTCCGGACTCAAAATAGACCGCAGCTCCAGACCTACCATCCAATCTGGTACCGTCCGTGTAACACCGGAGGTAATTTTCAGGTATCATACCAGACGGACCCAATCTTGACCAATCTTCCCTAGAAGGTAACCTAACTCTGTAAGAATGCTCGAAAACACAAGTCTTCAACATTCTGTCAGAAGGAAAACCTGTAATAGGAACCTTTAAAAGCATTTCGCGATGACCATATCGCTTACTTTGCCAAAAAAGCTGCCTGCTTAATTCTATAATGCGGCCACAGTTTTCACCTCTACAAAGAACGGTGGGATTCCCAATAAAGTCTCCTCCATTGCAGCTGTTGACGTGGTCCGCATCGTACCGGTATTCTTATCATATAAGTTGTATAATTAAAATTAAATATGTAAATTGCCACTTGAATATGTTTGTATTGCGGTTTGTTATTTGCAATAAAGACAATTAAAAGAGCCTATACGCCTGCCAAGTTTAATTAAATTTTCGCATTGATAATGCACTAAGAGAAGTAGCGTGTTATAGTGGATATTGCACTGCTATCTAAAAGACCTATTGTGTCCCCTTGGAGCCTACTCAGCGCGTAGCCCATCACCGGGCATTGAGCTGCAGAGACTCCTAGGAAGAAAAAAATCTTAGGGCAGCACTGTTGGACTCGAACCCGGGATCTCCGTGATGCAATCCAGCGCGCTACCACCATTGAGCTTTATCCCTTTCCTGCGGCACTAAAAGAAACGTGCGTACGTGCGTGTGTGTGTGTTGTGTGTGTGTGTTTCAACAGATTTTTCTTTTATAAATTTTTATATATTTATTGCTGTTTTCTACAATAATATATTTTCATGTTAATACTCGTAGCTGTGTATGACAGCATCTATATTGAATTGAATATTTCTCTAGTACATAAAATGCTTTTATTTAAAAAAAAAGAAAAAAGCCACTGGTGGTGTAATTGGATTTTATTCTGTTTTTATTATTTCTGTGTATCAACCGAAGTATTTTGATTGGTGATTCTATCTATTAGTTAAAATCGATAATTAGAATCGATTTTAATGTTTTGTTGTTGTTTTTTTTTTAACCATTGTAGTTGTTTTGTATTTATTCGAGGCTCATAATGGTTTTCCTATAAAGGTAATTTTTGATAATTTTATTCTTTGGATAATTTATAGTTATGAGATAACTTTATAGAGAAATTTTTGTTGGGGGAGCGTCTAGATTTTAATAAAAGGACTTTGTAATGGGATCCGAATATTTAAAGATCATAGGATCCGAAGAGCGAAGAATCAGCATTAATTGAATCAAACGTTAGTTACTCCTTACCTAGGTCAGCTAGGAAGGGAGAATTCTATTCATATATATATATATATATAGCTACAGCAGAACAATTCAACAGAGTTTTTACGACAGTATTTACAAACAGTATATTCAGTCAGCAACCTATCTACTTACTTTATATTCACTCAGCCAGTCTGTCTCTTTATATTTCTCTCGCTACCTAACTTATATTTAACTGTAAAGTCCTTGCAGTTTGTGTGTTCTATTTATTATACAGTGTTCAGCATATCATCTAGTTTATTTCTAATCTCATTCCTAAATTCATTTCTCTCTAATTCTCTCTCTCTCTCTCTCTCTCTCTCTCACGTCATTATAATTTGTTTGAGGTAAGCATAACCTCCCCCACTCCCACTAAAACTTCATTAAATGAACTTTCTCGCAAAAAAAAAAAAAGTTCCATACAAAAGTGACCTTCTCTGTGTTCATAGTTGTTAGTATAACGAATTTAAAGAAATCTGTCGGTGTTTTTATAGAGAAAAACGCAGAAAACTTCAACAAAAAAAAAACACTGTTCAGTAAAAACGTACTTCCGGTCTATTGATTTCCCTCAAACTCGGAAATTTTGGCAATATATTTCACGTTCATTAATTATATATGCTGTTCTGGTTTGTTCCGCAAAGCTCGGTGTCTGGCGTTTGCCCATCATCATGATGTTAAGTTTCATATCCCCCACTTGTTGGATGTTTCCATTTATAAAAGGAGAAATATGTCACTTTAAAGACGAAAACGTGTGTTTTCCCACTCAGGTACCACACCCCTCTTAACCTAGTTAGGTCCCAACAAAAACACTTTTTAAAACCATTGTATATCAACTAAATTTGCTCTGTGCAAGTCTATGTTATCACACTGTTTGACAAAGAACATCCTGATAATGGGCGAACGCCCGAAACCGGTAATGATCACAAAAAAAAAGAAGCAGGCTATAACGGAAAATATCTCTCATGAATTATATATGCCTTCATGTATTTGGTCTAGTCGCTAGCGCACTCGCTTTTGTTGCTAGCATTCAGGATTCTATTCCTGTTTGAGGGCAAAGTAGGTGTTGATCCGGCATCGTGTAAAAAAGTGAGAAGCTCCAGTTGGTAGTAGCGCACCTAGGTAGCGAAGGCCGGAACTAAACGGCTAGCGATTTTCACCAAAACCTTACTGTCCGGGTACTCTGATAGAACTAACAACGAAATATTCTAGACCAATTTATAAAAATAATTTTTTTCTGGATTCAGAAGACCTCAAAACTAATATTTCCGATAAAAACATGATATCGAAAATTTGACATGATTGTAATACATCTATTTATACAGTTCTCCCAACTAGAACTTTGAGTTTGATGAAAATCTAACAGGAAATGCGAGAATTTACCGAACAATTTTCTGAATTTTTGGAATTTTCTCTTTAAACAATTTCAACGATTTTCCTTTAAACCTGGTATACTATCGATTTTAATTGATCAATATTTTCAGAGACATTTTCCGTGTTAGCCTGCTTCATTTTGTGGTCATCGACCGGTTTCAGGCGTTCGCCCATCATTCAGGATACGTTTTTCAGACAGTGTGACAACACAGACGTGCACAGAGTAAATTTAGTTAACACACTGACTGGTGTTTTTAACTGTATTTAAAACTAAACTATCAGAGACATTTGCCGTGGTAGCCTGCTTCATTTTGTGGTCATCGACCGGTTTCGGGCGTTCGCCCATCTTCAGGATGCGTTCTTCAGACAGTGTGCCAACACAGACTCGTACAGAGACTTAGTTTCACACTCACATACATAACCACATAAACATAACCCCCACCTCTCCCTCAATACCCCTCTTAAGTAAAATTTGTCGAACCGTTTCGCAAAAATCGAAAAAAATCGCAAAAACTGAAAAATCCTCAATACACCGACGTATTTCATTAAATTTGGTACACTAGCTGTGAATATACAGATCTATCACTTTTGTTTGAAACTTTTGTCCGAGAAAGTTCATTTAAGGAAGTAGAAGGGGAGGGGGAAGTTGTGCTTTTTTTTAACAAAAGTCATTTTATTAAGTTTGTATTCTCCCATTGATAAGAGAAATATTTAGAGTGTGAAACTAAGTCTCTGTACGAGTCTGTGTTGGCACACTGTCTGAAGAACGCATCCTGAAGATGGGCGAACGCCCGAAACCGGTCGATGACCACAAAATGAGAGCGCGACACGGAAGAATGTCTCTGATGCTTTCCAGCTCTGCGGAACCAACCACCACAACCATCACAATAAAACTAAACTCTTAAACTAGGTCAAGGGGTATGGTCAGCTGGGTGGGAAAAACACGTGTTTGGGTTGTTAAAGGGCAAATTTTCCTTACAATCAAAACAACACTCTAATTTTTAAACTCTGTTGATGGAGGGAGATTATTTACTTTACAATTAACTAATCAAAATAAAATATAAAATATATAAAAAATAAATTAAAAATAAAATTAAATAACGGATTTAAACTAACATAATTTAAAATTAAGCGATTTTTATAATATTAAGTTTTTTATAATTATGCATTCCAGTCAATATTTCACTTTTTACACAACATTCACATACGGCATCCACGCAAGCATGTATATAGTTTCTTATAAGTAAGTTTTTATAATTATGCATGTATATGGTTTCTTATAAAGTACAAAGATACAAAAGTTTGCTAATAGTTTAAGTAAAAAATATAATTCTCACATCTTTATTTATACGAGTAATATGTATGAAGCGCTAACTAAACGGCAATAAACATTACAAATTTCAATTAATTAATTTCATAATTAATTTTTTTTTTTTACTTTTACTTTGTAAACATTACGATCGTGTCCAATTTCCAGATTCAATTTGCTGAGTTTTCAAATTTCAGATTCTCTAAATGTAGAAAACAAAAAGTTTTTGGCATTAGATTTGTATGTGTGTGTGTTTTATAGAAAAACGGGAAAAGAAGGAAGCTCAAACTAACTATTCTGTTTAGGTAACACCACCCCATTAATTATTTTTACTTTCTCTTACTCCTAGTAAGAGGAAGTATTGTAATCTTGTCAAATTTTCGATATCAAGTTTTCACCGGAAATATCCGTTTTGAGGACCCCCTTAGTCCAAAAAAGTGGTTTTTAGCAAATGCTCTGTCTGTGTGTGTGTAGGTATGTGAACAGCATAGCTCAAAACCGAAAAACCGTAGAAAGTTGACACTTGATATCTCGTTTAGGTATCACCATGGATCTAACAGTAGTTATCTGTCAAAATCCCCCAACCGGAAATACCACTTTACTAATTGATTTTGTTTTTACTTTTTTGCATTTTTCTCAAAAATTGCTCCGACGAATTTCTTTCTTTAAACTTAGTGTATTAAGTACGCGTGCAAAGAGTTAGAACTTTTATTTGAAATATTTCTCTAGGAAAATTCATTTAAGGGCACTTTTAAGGAAAGGATGGTGTTATGTTTTTCTCTAAAGTGGTATCATAGTTGATTATACAATTCTATCCTCCAAACAAAATTAATTAGAAACAAAATAGATGGCCAAAATTTCGAGTTTCAAGAAAATTAGTAAACCGGAAGTACGCATTTACTGGACAGTTTTTTTCAGTTATCAACGAATTTCATTAAATTTGGTACACAAACTATAAAATTTGTCGAATTATAATTTTTAGAATTGTAGTAAGAGAAAGTTGTGTGAGTGTTTTACACCAGATTTTTTTTTTTGCTTGGAAGATGGATAAGAGATCGGAGACTCCTTCCTGGGACGCTTCATGAGCTGCAGTGGTCATAAATGGGCTCTAATCTCACAAAATGAAATTTCCCGCTTAATTCAATATCCCGATTTTATTTTGAAAATCAGTTAACCTATAAACATTATGAACGATAAAAATTATTTGAAAAATTAAAAACTGCACATAGAAATTGTAAATTTTTTTCAAGTGACCGGGAATTTTTTGCCGGGTAGTGTATATATTTACTGCAGTAAGCAGGAAGTCCATATTGGTATTTCTCATCAGATTTTTATTTCTATTGGCTATCTTTACTTCCCTCTCTACACACGCTTGGTGAAAATAGACATTTTCTACTTGTTTTTTTTTTTTTTTTTTTTTTTTTTTTTTTTTTTTTTTTTTTATGACGTCTCTATAAAACCATATCTTATGTTAAAATCGTTGAAAAACTGTGAAACTAATCCATAAAAGTAATATATAGTGTAACCTTGAAAGGATTCTGACCGTAACGTTTCGAGTATAATATAGTATCGCCTTATTCCAAGATAAACTTGGGAGTTTTAAATCTGAACTTTCCGCACGTATTTCTAATTTTGTGTTAATATTAAATATAAACAATACTAACTTTTAAACTATCACTAATTCTAATAGAACATAAAATGTCATTCAACCAAAAAAAAAAAAAAAATCTTAAGAAAGCTTCATATAGAAAATCAGGCAAAGAGTGGGGGTGAATTAATATTTACATCCGCCCACGTTTCAATATTTACTTTTATATATTGCTAAATAACTTTTTTTTTTTTTTTTTTTTTTTTTTTTTTTTTTTTTTTTTTTTGTTCATAAACGTGAACAATTGGTATGTAATGAGTTATCAATTGTATTGAGGCGCTTTATTTTTTTTATATATTACATATAGATAATTTGGCGCCAACATATTTAATTATTTATTTCAAATTTTATTATATATTTTTTTTTTTGAGTAATGAATTTTTAATGATTTAACATTTCAATTGTGGTGATTTTCTAAGAAATGATATAATTTACATACAATATAGAATGATTAATTTTTTTATTATGATAATTTAAAATGGTTTTTATATATTTTTTTTTTCAAAAACTAATCTTTAGAAAAATATAAAAAATTACGTAATACGTATTATGTAATACACACATCAAAAAAAAAAGGTTAGCATCATAAATTTTTTCAAATTCATATGGTTCGTTAGGAAGAGAATTTTTTTTTTTAAATAAAAACTACAATTTAATACTATTAAAAAATATAATTTTAATTAAGAAAATCTTCTTTCTAAAAAAAAAAAAAAAAAAAAAAAAAAATCTGGTTGAAACACTTACACAACTTTCTCTTACTCCAATTTTTAAAAATTTGTAATTGACAAATTTTATAGTTAGTGTGCCAAAATTTAATGAAATTCGTCGGAAGTTTCGACGAAAACTGAACACAAAAAAAAAAAACTATTCAGTAAAAATGCATTTCCGGTTTACTAATTTTCTTGAAATTTCTTGGAATTTCGGTCATCAATTTATTTCTAAAATTAATTTTGTTTGAATGGTAGAATTGGTTGAAATCAACTATAATAGCACTTTTAGAAAAAACTAAAGCCCTAAAGAAAAAAACCCCATAAGTGCCCTTAAATGAATTTTCCCAGAGAAATCTTTTAAATAAAAGTTGTAGCTCTATTAGTATATGTAGTTAATGTACCAAAAGTTTGAAGAAAATCGTCGGAGCGATTTTTGAGAAAATTGCAAAAAAGTAAATAAAAAAAAAACTACTAGTAAAGTGGTACTTCCGGTTGTGGAATTTTGACAGATAACGTAGGATCAGATACCATGGTGATAGCTAAACAAAATATCAAGTTTGCACTTTCTACGGTTTTTCGTTTTTGAGCTATGCTGTTCACATACATACACACACACACACACATACAGACCATTTTCTAGAATCCATTTTTTTTGGACTCAGGGACCTCAAAACGGATATTTCCGGTGAAAACTCGATATCGAAAATTTGACACGATTACAATACTTCCTCTTACTAGGAGTAAGAGAAAGTAAAAATCTGGTGTGATACGTACATTCACACAACTTTCTCTTACACTAGTTTTCAAAATTAGAATTGACAAATTTTATAGTTTGTGTACCAAATTTTGATGAAATTCGCTGGAGTTCATCGAAAACTGAAAAAAAAAACCGTTCAGTAAGAGCCCACTTCCGGTTTACTAATTTTGTTGAAACTCGGAATTTTGGCCATCTATTTATTTCTTATTAATTTTGTTTGGATGGTAGAATTGTATGATCAACTGATGCTAGCACTTTAGAAAATAAATAACTTCTCCCTCTCTCCCAAAAACCCCCTTAAATGACTTTACCAGCAGAAATAATTCAAATAAAAATTGTAGTTCTTTATATGTGTAACTCATATTATTAGTTTAAAGAAAATCGTTGGAACCGTTTTAGTGAAAATACCATAAAACTGAAAAATACATTTCAGTAAAAACGCACTTAAGGGTCATCCAATTTTTTTTAAACACGGAATTTCAACAACATATTTAATTCTAATTAATATTATTTAGATGACAGAATTGTATAGTAAAATTGAAATAGCACTTTAGAGGAAAACCTAAACCCACACCTCCCCCAAAACTACCCTTAAATAAATTTTCCCAGAGAAATTTTGTAAATAAAAGTTGCAGATTTTTGTATGTATAGTTGATATACCAAGTTTAAAGAAAATTTTCGGACCCATTTTTGAGAAAATCGTAAAAAAAGTGAAAAAAAAACAAAAAACAAAACATTCAGTAAAGTGGTACTTCCAGTTGAGGAATTTTGATACATAACTCATTGTCAGATCCCGTGGTGATACCTACAGGGAATATCAAGTTTCAACTATCTACGATTTTTCATTTTTGAGCTATGCTGTTCACAATACACATACAGACCATTTTCTAGAATCCATTTTTTTGGACTCAGGGGACCTCAAAACGGATATTTCCGGTGAAATCTCGATATCGAAAATTTGGCACAATTACAAATACTTCCTCTCATTAGGAAGAGAAAGTAAAAAAAAAATTAATTAATAAACCTTAAAAGGTATACTTCCAAGACAAATTGTATTAATGGTTTTTTTTTTTCTTTTGTTCTGTATGCCTGATAGTATTGTATACCTTAGCTTTAATAAGAGCTTGAATGCGAATAGACATGTGGAGACTAGGACGCTCTATGTCTTTCTGTGGAAGGTTCCACCACAGTACTGCTGCTTGGGTCAAATCCTGAATGGTTATAGGGACGTACAATCATCATTGTTACGGCTCGGTGAGGACAGCATTCCCAGACATGTTCAATAGGATTCATATCCAGTGAGTATTGGTGACCACCCTTATTCCCTGCATAACAGCTAGCTGGAGGGAGACACTCCGTTATCATTACCAATATACGAGATGTTGAGCTTCCGGTCATTAAAAAAAAACTCTTTTTAAATTTTCACCGACGTTTCGGCAAATTTATTGCCTTCTTCAGGCAAATTTAAAAAGATTTTTTTTATGACCGAACCTCAACATCTATTTTACAAGATTGATTACAGCGGTCATAACGAACGCCAAAACATTACCATTATCGTCTACTAAAATCCAAGTTATCTGTATGCCTTCGAGTTAAACACGTCAAAATAGTATTCAACACTTCCGTGAGGGATTTTCTGGCATCCAAAAACCCCTCTGAAAAGGTAAACAACTCAGTTTTGGAGCTATAAATGATTCTGTTGCAAAACATAACAGACGACGATTTCGAACGGTCTGATCACTTGCAGTAGTGTTAGATCTCCGTTGTAACTATGGACCGGTAGTAGACGCCTGGTGTCATCAACAGACCCATTTTCATCATGGCCACGATAGGCTAGCTTCTTGGGCTGTTGGGCCAAATATGATAACTCAATCACTAAAATTTGATACGATTAATATAATTATTCTTACGGAAGTATAACCAATTTTTAAAGCGAAAGATATGGTTTAGTTCCAAACAGCCTTCGATTCTAATGATCATACCTATACCAAAATTATTTGGTACACGGACATTTTGGTCCCGATGTATGGGACATATGGGAAGTAGAGGAGTGTATGGGAAAGGATCTGACCCATATTTAAGTATACATGCGTGCGTGGATGGCGTTTGTGAATTATAAAAGGTGAAATGCGAAATATGTTAGTGTTATCAAACAACCTGCTTATATAGATTGATTGTTGATTGATTGATTGTTTATTTGTTTACTTTGCTTTGATTATTTTGTTTAACAAAATATTATTTATTTATCTATACTATCTTACGATCATTTAACTCGTATTTTATCATTTCTTATCAGTACTATTTCACAGCAACCCACAGCTGACGCAGTGTTATTTCACGCTGTTATTAATAAATAAATATATTAGTAAGATAGTATGGAAAATTAATTATAAAGTAAATCTCCCTCAAACAACGTAGTTTAAGATATAGACCCTCCGGTTGGATGTTTCCATTTTAAAGGGAAAAATGTGCCACTTTAAAGACCCAAACCTGGTTAGGTCCTAACAAAAACATTTTTAAAAACTAGTGTATCAACTAAATTTGCTCTGTGCAAATCTATGTTATTATACTGTTTGACAAACGCATCCTGATGATGGGCGAACGCCCGAAACCGTTCGAAGACCACAAAAAGTAGCAGGCTATCACGGAAAATATCTGCTTTCCAGTTCTGCAAAACCAACTACAACGATCATACGTATATTTCATCACCTTCTTTATGGCAACCAAAATAGATTTATTGTGACCCCCTAGTTAATTGCTGGCTCACGGCATATATGTGTCTATTCTTCTTAAGCAGGCCTCAAAGCCGACTAAGCGGGTTATCACTAGACGTCTAGGGCTATTCAACGCCCAGTTGGAACAATCAAACACTAATCAGGCCTTTGCAATGGCAATCTAGCAAAATCAATGAGTACCATTAAAGGTGGAACCAATAGGTTTATACGATTCCTATATATCCGACCAACAAACATACAATAACTAGCCCTGATTAATTCAGTCTAGTGTGAATTTTTACGAGAATAAATGCAATAAAACAAAAAAAGAGAATGTAAAAATGATCACAGAATCGAAACTTTTAACTATCCATAAACAATATACCACCATTTCACATTATTATATTCAATAATTTTACCTTGATATTTATTTAAGTTAAATGATGTGTTTATTTTATATACTTCATATATTATATATTCATTGTTTTATAATGATATTTCTGAATGTCAGTTTTTTTTTAAAGAGGTTTTTATGGAAAGTTAAATGATGCAAATAAACGAAAAAAATAAAAATGTTAACGCTAACGCGAAACCTAATTTGCGCTGGAGAAGGACATCGTAGAGGGGGCTAAGTTGGAAAGTACGCGACAAAAAGACTGCGGGAAAAAAAGATAAGTTTTGTGGTAGGTGGGTAGGGTGTGGATCTGTTCTTAGTGGAAAGAGAGATAAATTGTGAAAGGCGAGATTCAGAAGTACAGCCTTATAAATAGTATAGGAAAGTTGGGTGGCAGTGGGGCGGCACAACAGTTCCACCCTTGTGAGGCGGCACACTAGTCAGAAAAAGAGCCCTGAGAATGTGGGGGGGGGGGCAGAGAGAGGCAGTGATGAGGAAGTAAAGGAATCTAAGTTCCGTTCCGTTCCAATACCAACTAGGAGCATTTCTTTCGTTCTGTCTCTCTGTCAATCTGTCTCTCTCTCTCTCACACACACACACACACATTTTCTCTGGCAGCCTGTCGCACGCTCTTTACGGCCACCGTGCATCCTCTACTAAGATAGCAGAGAGAATGACTGGAGGGCTGTTCTTACCTATAGCCCCGCCGTCTTAACGTTTATTACACACACACACACACACACAGTTCACCACAAAATTGCTTTTACTGCCCTCTGATGCTCACCTCTTTATTGAGTATACATAAAAATCTCTAATGGCACTATTCAAAACGTAACCATTTTCCCTATATACCTAGTTCTATAATCATTAAATTGTTATGGGTATATAGATAACAAAACAATCAGTAAACTGGCTCTATTCCAAAAGAAGATACATATAATTAATTACAACTAAGAAAAAAAACTTCTGAGCACAATCTGTATGAATCGTAATGAGCTGAGTCTATTTTTTTTTGTGAAAAAAGTTAATGAGATAAAACTTAATTATTTAATTACAATTTTAGAGCAATCTATTTATTTACAAACAAGATGACTTTGGGAAATTAGCGGATGTTTGTTTATTCCCCCTTATTGTTCAAGATTTTTCATCACTGTTTGTTTATTATATATTTCAAGAGAAATTATGGACTAAATTTTTGAGAATTTTGTACTTTTAAACTTTTCAAAGACTAACAAGCTGTTGGAAATAAAAAGCATTTTACCATCAGCCTATTATTTTCAATGGTTACATACGATACAAATAAACGATTTTTTTTTTTGCATTTATTTTGTTAATAGTATTTAAAACTATAACAAACAATAAAGTTGTGTAATGACACATGTCACAGCAATGTCAAAGTGGTTCCAGCTAGCTGCTATCTTCACAAAGGATGGCAGGAATAAAAGATAATTTATAACTAGTGGCCTAGCCGGCCGCTGTCTTCAAGACAAGGTCGCGGCCAAACAAACAAAGCCCCTTTTCAATACAAGGGTCAATACTTTACATCAAAGCAAGCACCGATAAAGCTGGCCACTGACCTAAATCACTGGTCACCGAACTAACCAAGGTCGCACACTAGGACAGATGTCTTGGTGTGAGTGTTGCTAACACTAATATTAACTTCGCCCCATTGGAAGAGGGGATTATTATACTTCAGTACGTCTTCATCATTATTATACACCAGTACGTGAATAGATTATTATAGACCAGTACGTCATTAGATTATCATATACGAGCACATCGTTGTACGAGCAGCAGTTCCGCGTCCCTATACAGGTTTTACTTATACTTATTCTTCATAGTTGTGCATCTTAATTTATTTATTTTAATCATTTTAAATTATTTGTTGTTTATCTCTTATTTATTTCTAAGTGTATCATTTTAATAGTTACCATTTTTCACTTTTAAATTACTGTAAAAATATAGTCTATTTTTATAAATTCAGTATTAGTAATTCGAGCACTAACTTCCAAAAATCTCTAAACTAACTTCCGCCCTCTTCAAGACATCTACTACATACCTCAGGAATCACGACAATTGATTCCACTACAGTTGTAATATGTAAAATTTCATGATACAGATCTAGATTAGATTGTCATAGGGGATATATTGCACTGCGACCTGAAATATCTATTGTGTCTTCCGGGACCTTCTCAGTGGAATGTACTCGGCCTCCGAGCAGTGTTCTCTAGCTACAGACAACACTGCCCATCGCTGGACAGTGAGCTGTAGCGGCTTCTAAGTAGAGAAAATCTAAGGTAGCTGGCTGGATTCGTACCCGGGAACTCCACGTTGCTAGTCCAGCGCGCTACCACTGAGCTAATCCTTTCCTTCTCCCTTGGCTTACCCCAAGCGTAGTTTGTGTACTATGTTTGATCCTTGTCTCTAAAGGGTAGAGTGTATGTAGTTTAAGTGTACTGTGTACTGTACTAACGAAGTGCATGGAGTATTGATTGAGCTGTGGTAATCCGTGGGGTCGCTACTCCTCAAGTAACTGCATGCAACAGATACCCCTTGCGGACATGATACAGATCTAAGTTCATATGTACTTTAGATTGTTAGAATAATTACCTAGTATTGAAACTCTTTCACTTTAAATTTTGTGAAACCATTTCACAAAGAAACCATTTCAACTTCATTTAATAAGGAGGATTGTTAGGCAGGTGAGAAGAGAAAAGCTGTTGTACTAGAAGGGTTTGGATGGAGAGCTGGTAGGCTACGAAACTTGCAGTAACGTGTCTTTATACGTCTTAAACAAAAGGGATACGAAGGTGCATTAAGGATTTTAAGTACAGTTTGGAGTCCTCATACTTTGGTCTAGTGGCTAGCGCACTCACCTTTCGTGCAAGAATTCAGGGTTCGGTTCCCGTGAGGGCAAAGTCCGTGTTGACCCAGCATCGTGATAAAAAGTGGGAAGCTACAGTTAGTAGCGCCGTAGGTAGCGAAGTTCGGAACTAAACGGCGTGGGAACTACTGCGTGCTTACCACCCGTCCCCCCATTCAAATCGCCGTCTGGCAAGCCTTGATCCTTCATGGGCTGTTGTGCCATAGGGATAAGTACAGTTTTGGATTGCGGTAATTTATATATATCAAAACAACATGCATTACACACAAACAATTTATAACAAGCATTTTTTCACATTCGATGAGTCTTCAAAATGTATATTTTTAAGAAAAAAAATGCATTTCAAAAACATGACTTGATCGTAAGCTTTCTCTTAACAGTAGTAAGAGAAAGTAAAAATTACTAAAGAGGTATTTTCAGTTAACCGATGTTGTCTCTAGAAGATATAAGAATATTACTTCTACAGAGAATACATTCTCTCTAATTCGGCTCGACAATACTCTTCTATTACACCAATTCTCTTCTATTTTACCAGCATCTTTATCATACATTAAGAAGTTGTTCAGTAATGCCTACATAAATGTGGACGTCCAACAACTGATTACGTGTCTATGGATGAATGCGAAAAGCACTCATCTACATAATTATCATATAAAAAATCCGGGCCCATGAGTCCAGTAATTTGTACATCTACCACGCTAAATCCGACACGAATACATTTGCATTTTCTATTAGGCCCCGGTTTCAAATTTTGAACCACCATTTTTTTTTTTTTTTGCAGTCCACAGGCTGCAAATTTAAATCTGAATTTTTCGATTCTTCCACATTTGACACTCTGAGCGTATGTTAGCAGTCGGACCGGCCCCTACGATACTTAATTAGTAATTAGTAATTTTTAGACATAATAACGAGTTTTAAATTATTTTAAGTAAGAAAAACATGTACAAGAAAAGCAAATGGACTTATTTTTTTTGGATGTTTTTAAAAAGAAAACAATTTCTCCAAATTATGTATCTGTGTAATTTTACCTTGGAATTTTGTTGAGTTATTTTACTATTAGTACTATTTATTTTTACTGATCTATTGTTTTATATCTGTTGTTCTATTTACTGTTTCGTTAATGCTAGCTATATTCTTATTTGTATATTTTTTCTTCTTTATAGATAGCTCCTGAAGAAGATAAACAATGTTTGCCGAAACGTCGGATTTCAAATAAAAAACACTTAAAAAGTATTTGGTTTTCTTGGATACTTTCTGGCCGATAAGCCAACTATTGGATACATCTAATTATACAGGTATTTAATTGTATTAGTGTGATTATTAGTTATTGTGGTTGGTTCCGCAGAGCTGGAAAGCATCAGAGATATTTTCCATGATAGCCTGCTTTTTTTTTTATAGTCATCAACCGGTTTCAGGCGTTCGCCCATCATCAAGATGTTTTTGTCAGAACAGTGTGATAACATAGACTTGCACAGAGCAAATTTAGTTGACACATTATGAGTGTATCAACTAAATGAGTAAATCAAGTTGATGAGTGGAAGTCTCTGTTTTGACAAAAACATCCTGATGATGGGCGAACGCCCGAAACCAGTATGACCACAAAAAGAGGCAGGCTAACACGGAAAATATTTCTGAAGTGTGATTGATTAGAATGAATGCAGGGTGAATGATGCAGGGGGGGGTTGGACTCCAACCCAGGCCCTGCAGCCTCCCATTGAAGCTTATTGTGTCAACCCCTCGAAACCTAGCAGAGGAAGCCCCCCTCTTCATGAGGTCCAGAACCTTCTCCAAGTCTCTTTGGAGTACGATTTCCTCCGATCTCAACGCGCCGAAGATCTCGTACCGCAATCTGCTGATTGTAACGCAATCAAACGGCAGGTGAGAGGCCGTCTCCTCCACCTTCTGACACAGTCTGCACAAGGGTTCTAAGTCCACCAATCCCACCTTGTGCAGATATTTCTTGAACCTACCATGCCCAGTGAACAGGCCCGTTATCAGAGAAATCTGATACCTGCTTAGACCCAGGGTGTCTCTGACTTTTTCTTCTACACAGCTATGACCACTTTGCCGTGTTTTGCCCCAGTACTTAGCCGCCAGTGACGATTATGCTCTCTTCGAGTCCATTCTCTCAGAAACGCCTTCGCCAACAGTGTGATTGATAATTTCCACCTTCTATTAAACGGAGAATATCATTTTGAGGCATGATTTTCTATGCGTATACAGTGCCATACAACTGAAAAGTTTGTAAAGTGAAAGATTCAATTTAATATTCTACATTCCCTGACAAGAACAACCATTTTTAGCGGGTCCATGAAACTCTGTACTGGAACAGTTTTTTTGTAATCATTGTTGCGAATGAACACTTTATTTTTATCTCTGGATATTATATTTGTAGGCAGCAAAAAGTGTCACGCCTGAAACCGGTCCATAAAAATATAATTCCATTAAGACGAACATTAACAATAAAAGAAATATAATGTTTTATTTCCTTGTCAAAAACTTTTTTACAAAAATTTATTATTCGTTTATTGTCATCATAACATATTCTTACTAATTAAAACATAGTATTAAATAATTGATATGTGGGTTAATTAATGTACACAAATGGAAATTGAACAATATCAATTACTCAAACAACAAACCATACATACCCAAATAATAGTGCATAAATTTATATGTAACTCTCAATATAGGCAATTTATAAAAGCACACTGTATGATCATGATCACAACGAATTGCAGTAATACCAACTTCTGTGGTTATCAATTAAAACAACTGCGGTTTAGGTTGGCAATATTCACCTTTGTTTTCTCCTTCACTTTGGTCTGTTCCACTTGAATATTTTATAATATTTTATAACATTGTTTAAATTATTCGGAATATTTGAAGGATGCTTTTTTTTAATTAACTGTCTTTTTATTTATTGCTTTGTTTGTCTGAGAAGGGTAATTTTCGCTTTTGATATTGAAAAAAAATTAAAAAAAAAAATTGAATACTAATTTTGGGGTTGACAGTTGAGGGATGTTGGGTATGCTTTGCTGGAGATGTTTTGGAGAAAATTGTGAGATCCTCTTGACTTTGCACTCTGCAGGGTTGCGAGGGCTTTATCCCGGGCGCTCCTGGTTTCCCAGATGGTTTATTCCGCCTCAGTTTGCGCGTATAAAGTGCACCAGACCCCAGATATTGCAGCAGTTGTCGGCAACGCAGCGCTCGTTGCTGCACCCAATGGGAAGGTAAACCCGCAGAGCTAAAGCCGCACCGTGTCGACTGGGGATCTGCAGGTGTTGACGAGTTGCCTCCCCTTGGATCTGGAAGTGGTTAGGTCTGCGGGTAGATATTTTCTAAAGCGGGGTCAGTCGGTTAACTTGGGTGATATTAGTTTGGATATCGTCCCACCCGAGGAAGACATAGCGGACTGGGCCAGGGACATAGCGTTTCGAGATTTGGGTACCTTATTATTGCCGGAGTGGAACGAAAGGTGAAGGAGTTCTACCAAGGGGAGGACAACGTTCTCATTTTTGCAGGAGGTAAAGCTTTATTTCCGACAAAGTGTCATAAGCGGTTTCACGGTTGGTCATGGGGCATGGAAAGTTGAATGGTAAATGGGCAAGGATGAGTCTGGTGGAGATGGGACCTAAGTAAGCACGTGCTGTTGGATTGCCTTCTGTATTCTGATTTGCGTCCGATCAGCGCTTGCAGAGGGAGGTTGGGTTCCACGTTGTTTTGGAGAACAATAGCCTGTCTCTGCTGCTCGAAAATAGTGCCGCGTACAGATGTTTTAGGCGATTCACGGAAGAAGCATTGAAAAGAAAAATGGAATGGGTCGATAGGGACTGATTTGTTAGGTAGTGTGCATGTTGGAATGAAAGTAATTTATTGCGTGTATGATGCATGAATGCAGGTTTCAAGACTAGCGGTGTAATTATGACTCTTATTTTTAGGCTAGTTTGTAAGGTTAGATGTAGGGTTTTCTCGTAAGAGTGTGCATGGTTGAATGAACGAGCTTAGAGTGCAAGGGATATAAATTTTAACTGTATTGGAATGAATGGAAGATAGGTTAGGTTTTTTAGCCTCCCAGGAATATCGAGTATTGGGGGGGGACCGGTAGGTTAGGATTAGCTTAGTTGTTAAGTTCATATCTATTGTTTTGGAGCGTCATGCAAAAAAAAAAAAAACTCTGCAGGCGGCATTCAAACTTTGGTTGTCTAAGATATCCTAAAGATGGACGAAGGCTAAATATCGATTGATGACCAAAAACGAATCAGGCTGTTAGAGTACAAAAATCGGGTGTGAAACATACTTTCTCACACTGTGATTCACATTGTTATAATTGACTAGTTAAATAGTGGTTAGGAATCCAAGATATCTTCTCCTTTCACGTTCGTCACGCCATATATCCCCTTAAGTCAGCGCTAACTTATTTACTTATTGTGTAATATACAGTTGTAAATTTCCATCATCGATAAAGAAAAAAATATTGACCAATTCTGTTCTAATACGAGTATACAGTGATTCTTGTTATTTGTTTAGTTGTCTTCAAGAAGCACGAACGGTAGAACGGTAGAAAAACTACTTTTCTTTCTAAAGAAAGTATAGCCTTATTCTTTCCCCCCTCACAAAACCTCCCTTAAATGAATTTACTGGGAACACTAATTGAAACAAAAGTGATAGGCCTCTGTATAGTATGGTTAGTATAATAGGTTTAATGAAATTCGTTGATGTCTTTATGGATAAAACTCGCAAAAAAATCTGTTAAGTAACTTTGCCCTTTCCAGTGAATCAATTTTCTTCGAATCCGGGCATTTTGGCATCACGTTTCATTGGAATTAATATTATTTAAATGAGAGAAAAATATAGAATAAAGTGAAATGTAATGACATATCAGGGTCATAGCAATTTCAAAATGGCTCTAGCCAGCCGCTATCTTCACAAAGGATGGCAGGAAGAAAGGATAATTTATAACTATTGGCCCAGCCGGCCGCTGTCTTCAAGACAAGGGCCGCGGCCAAACAAAAAACCCCTTTCAAATACAAGGGTCAATTCATTACATCAAAGACAAGCACCGATAAAGCTGGCCACTGACCTAAATGCATTGGTCGCCGACCTGGCCAAGGTCGCACGCTACGAGAGATGTCTTAGTATGTGTACTTACTTACACACTTGACAGTGTGTGAGTAAGACTAATATAATCTTCGCCCCATTGGAGGAGGGGATCAGCAATCAGTATCACGATCATTATATCATTAGATCATTCATTTTACACGAGTATCATTACAACATCATTTTACAGCAGCAGTTATACTTGAGTTCCGAGCGCGTCCCTATAACAAGGTTAAACTTATCATTATTTTCATAGTTGTGAATATTAATTTATTTATTTTAATCATTTTAAATTATTGTTGTTTATCTCCTATTTATTTCTAATTATTTCATGTTAATAGTAACCAATTCTCACATTTAAATTATTGTACAATTATAGTCTATTTTTATAAATTCAGTGTTAGTAATTCAGGCAATAATTCTCCGAAATCTCTAAACTAACTTCCGCCCTCTTCAAGACATCTACTACATACCTCAGGAATCACGACAATTGATTCCACTACATCTGGTGGCAGCGGTGGGATCTGATCATCCGATACATCCGATACGATGCACCAGATTCCACTACAGAAATAATACTTTAGAGGAAAACATAACCCCATCTCTCCCCCAAAACCACTCATAAATGGCTTTTCCTGAAAAAATATATCAAGTAAAATGATATTTTATCCGTCCTAGCATGCATATTCCTTTTGTTTCTGACCGGTTTCGGATTTTCATCCATAGTCAGAGCAAATTCACCAAGTTCGTGTAAGAGAGTTCACTTCAACGCAATGTTTCTGTTACACTCACACTTGTTGGTTTTCATTCGAAAACCCTACTTAAAGATCCCTTTTCAATCTTTTACGATCTTACTAAGGCATTTGATTGCAACGAGCTTGATCTTCTAGTTGAGAAATTGCGGAAATTGGGAATAAAAGGTGTGTGTGTGTGTCTTAGACGCCAGATCATGGCGCATTTATTAGATCGTCAGCAACTGGTATCTATAACTGGTCGTGATGCCGATATCAACTCTATTAAGGAACACTTGTCTTCGGCATTACCTTGCCCCTTTTGGTGTTCCTCAAGGATCTTGTTTAGGACCTCTCTTATTTATATAGTATATTCATGATCCGCCAGTGTTGAAAGTCTCCTAGGACAATTAATCTTTTTTTCAGATGATATAAACTCCAGTTTTTATAGTAAGAATTTTCAAGCTGCAGCTCATGATGCAAGCACTGGGGAGCCAATGCTATCTTCAATTGGGCATTGAATAATAATTTAAAAATTAACCCCGACAAGACTTGGTATTCTGGTATTTTATCCGTCCTAGCATGCATATTCCTTTTTTTGCTGACCTATTTAGGATTTTCATCCATCGTCATGCAAATTCACAAGTTCGTGTAGAGAGTAGAATTTAACGCTAGACTTTAACGCAATATTTCCTTATACTCACACTTGTTGGTTTTCCATCTTTAGGCGCCAAATTTTAGGAATCGTCTGCGTATATAATGTGTACATAATGTACTCACTCTCCAAGAAGGGGAAATGGTTCTTCTAGCCGCATTTCCTATAAAGTGGATCCGCAGAGAGACGCATATTATGTAGATGCTTACATAGATAGATAGATTTTATTGCCTTCAAATCATATGTACATATAAATGCATACAAGACTCGTCACAATAAATATTACATAATATATAAAAAAAAGTAAATAAAATTAATATAACTGTCAACAATTATTATATTAGCAAACACACACTACATATAAGCCGCCAATCTAATATTATAAAAACTGAGAATGGGAAAAATTGTGGAAATAATTTTATATTATTACAGTTATTGGTTTGTTATCTTATAATTTTGTAAAAAAATTCATCTAGTGAGTATATACATTTACTTAATAAATAGTCTTTCAGTTTCTTTTTAAAATCTTTTACGAGTTCACCAATAGATGACGGAATCATTTTAAAAACTTTTTATACCCATGGAGATATAGGAATTCTGAATACCATGTAAGTGGTATGGACAAACTAAACCTTTACTTCTTGTTTCGTAGGGGCTTATATTTTTAGTGACAAAAAAATCATCTTTGTTTTAAACACCAACACTGCCAATTTATAGATACATATAGAGATAGAAGATAGAAGTAAGCATATTTAACTTTTTAAAATGATCCTTACAACTTTCCTTCCGTTTAGCCTTGACCAAGATACGAATTATCTTCTTCTGAATCTTGAAAATTCTATATACTTCCGGCGTGTTTCCCCCATAATTCTATGACATACGACACTGTTGATTCAAATTTTCCGTGGTAAATCATTTTTAAGGCCTCAATATCTAGACATTTGGCCAATTTATAAAATAAATAAAATTGTTGAAGCCAACTTAACTATCAACTGGTCAACATGCACTTTCCACTTCAAGTCAGTCGAAATGTGTAATCCCAGAAAACAAGCAGAATTCACAAATTTTTATACTGGAATTATCCATCATGTTAGGGGGAGAACAGGTATTACCCTGTGGAGAAATAGAAAAATTTAATCCGATGGTATTGTCGGGGTTAATTTTTAAATTATTGTAACGCAGCCAGTGGTGCCATCTAGGAGAGGAAGTAGGAACCTCAAGTTCTCTTAGTGGCCACTAGGAAGTGCTGGCGACGCGCTCTAGTTCCCTCTGGAAGGATTGAGAAGATACTAGAAGATTCTCCATCGGTAAAATAGTGGGACCGCAGAGAGTTGAGAGAGTTCTCTAGTTACAAAACTAAGTGTACGTTTGTGGAAAGTGTATAAAAAGTGAACAAAGTGAACTTCTGTGGTTTAAACTGTGCATTAATTATTATTAAGTGTTGTATTTTGTAATTTATTGTGTATAACAATAAATTGGTGTTTTCTTTATTGAAGTTTAGAGTATTTTATCTATACGAACCCGCTTATAACTAGTTGCAGTAGCTCCTTTAGAGGGAAAAACGTTACATTATTATTCAATGCCCAATTACATCGTGAGCTGCAGCTTGGAAATTCTTACCACAAAAACTGGAGTTTATATCATCTGCAAAAAGATTAATTGTCCTAGGCGACTTCAACATGGGCGGATCATGAATGTACAATATAAATAAGAGAGATCCTTAACAAGATCCTTGAGAAACACCAAAAGGGATAAGGTAATGCCGAAGACAAACGTTCCTTAATGGAGTTGATATCGGCATCATGACCAGTTATAGATGCCACTTGCTGACGATCTAATAAATACGACTTGATCAGGTCGGAACACACACACCTATTATTCCCAATTTCTCAACTAGAAGATCATGCTGGATTCAATCAAATGCCTTAGTAAGATCGTTAAAGATTGAAAAGGGCAATGCCCTGTAAGTAGAGTGTAAGGAAGTGTGAGTGTAACAGAAATATTGATCTGCTTGGGAAATTATAACCGACAGAGATCGGAGGCTTGCATTGGATTGAGCAAGAACAAGCTCCGCGTTCTTACGGGTTTCCTCACGGAGCATTGCCGTGGAAACGTGTCCGTTAGAGGACACCTGGCGAAGCTGGGTTTGGAAAGTGATAGCTCATGCAGATTCTGTGGGGAGCTAGAGGAAACTCCATTACATCTCCAAACAGACTGCGAGGCTGCCTCTCAGAGAAGGTTCAAGACCTAGGGAGCTACCAGGTGGAGGAGGGGGACATACCCTCTCTAGAGGTTGTCAGGATACTGGGATTCCTCAGGGATCTCAGACTGATGGAGGTTTTGTAGAACGGATGTTCACCTGGGACATCTTTTCGGGTGCTGTGGGCAAGCCTGCGGCACCCAGGGGGCATAGCACAATAGACCGGAAGATCGCAGTGCATTGGCCTCTCCGTTTCGAAAAAAAAATATTGCATTGAAGTGAACTCTCAACACGAACTTGGTGAATTTGCTCTGACGATGGATGAAAATCCGAAAGCGGTCAGGAAGAAAAGGAATATCCATGCTACGGCGGATAAAATACCAGATGTTATCCAGCATTGCGGACCCATCCACATATTCAAAAGTTGTAGCTCTTTATATGTGATAGTTAATATCGCAAGTTTCATGAAAATTGTTTAAAACCATTTTTTTGTAAGGAAAAATTTGTTCAATAAAGTGTTACTTCCGGTTGACCGATTTTTGGCTAAAATCTTATTGTGTGGGCCCCATGCTAGCACTTAAACTAATTATACATTTTAAACTTTCTGCAATTTTCTATTTTTTTAGTTTTGCTGCAACCTTTCTAAAAATCAGACCAAGGGGGGCCTTAAAACATTTATTTACGGTTGAAAACTCCATATTGAATATTTGATACGATCGCAATACTTCCTCTTATGAGCAATAAGTGAAAGTAAAAAAGGATCTTAGATATATTATTACAGTGTCAAAATTTCTGTGATGTGTTTTTCTCTGACAAAATAAGAAATAAATATTTTGACATTCATGAAGACAAAGTTTATTATTGCTTTTAAACTTAATAAAAAAAAACAAACAAAAAAAAACTCAGAATGTTCCGAATATTATAATTCGCGTTTAAGTTTCACCAACGGTCTCGAAGCAACATGAAGATTTCGCTGGTAATAAATTAATCGAAAATATCAACAAAAATGAATGATTCCCAATTTTCATATCTTACATGAAAAGGCTTTTCATTATTAAGTGCACACACACACACATATAAACGTACCATAGTTTGTTTTTTAAACACTTTTCCGGAAAAATGGAGTATTAGGGAACGTTAGATTTCAAGTGGTATTCTTGACTATAATGTAATGAGTAAGGACCTGCTAGTGGGTCTGAGGCACTCGAAGATTTTCTTAGAGAGAGCCCCTCAAAGACTCGCACAACACAAATCATCGGCAGTACAAAAGCAGGGCTAAGGAGAATTACTGCCCTAATTACAGGGAAATACCCTTTTAAGTAAGCATCTACATAGTATGGATTTCTCTGCGGATTCACGCTGTAGGAGAAATGCGGCCAGAAGGATGGACACCGTTTTTCACCCACTTGGAGAGTACGTGCATTATACTCGCAGACGATTCTTGAAATTTGGCCGCCCACAATCTCTGGTGCCGAATCTGGGATCAGAAATCTCATACGCCTTAGTCCTGGAGGTTTTTTTAATGATAAGGGTGGCTGTGAAGTGGCCTATGGGTGTTTGGGTACGGAAAATCCGCTTCATCTGCGTTGCATGGTAAGTCCCAATCTTGTTAGGAGGATGTTTGTAAAAACCGTTGGCTGTGGTCAGGTTTTGCTTGTCCAGGGCCGGACCAACGACAATTATAGAGGCCTTTAAGTAGGGGACTTGTTCTCTCTGCAAAATGGTACCATGGGATCGTGAGTCAGCCCGCCAAAGTTTGCTCTGCATTACGAGCTGAGAAGAGGTTTCGTGGGGGTCGAGGTATCCTAATTATGATAGTGGAGTCTCAGTGATCTGTTTTGTGGGAGGGAGATGGTTGGTTTGCCTTCGGGAACAAATCCGCCTTCTCCCATTCCCTCACAACATCATGTCCTACGGGTGCACAATGGGCCCAATAGGGGCCTAAATGCTAAACTTCCCTATGGAGGCCCTATGGAGTTCTTGATTAGATTAGAAGGTCTGAGATCCAACACGTACCCACCAGAACCAATATATTTATGTCAGATTTATGTAAAAAATAACAAATTTAAAGGAAAGCTTTCAAATATTAAATATTTCTTAATGGATAAAGAAATATTGAAAAACAAGTCGACTAAATTAAATAATATTTATTATCTACTGCAATTGCTCTAAACATCTGTCTGTCCGTCTGAATGTGGGGGTGTGCTGAAGAAAAAAGTACAATATTATAGTACTAGAGAGCGCACACTCAGCCAAGCCAAACATAGATGTTGTCTGGCATGTTATGAAATGAGGGGAGATATCTTGGATGTTAGAGATAGAACTGTAAATAAAAGAGTGTGTGTACATTTACAGGAAAGGACAGCCATTTAGGATTTAAGAAGAACGACTAGAAGAGTGCTCTGCTCTGCTCACTGCTTGGTTAGATCCTAACACCCTATATTATTACTTGCTGCGCTCCCTTTTGCTAGCTCTTCCAAGACACACACACACACACTCAAAGAGAGGGGAGCAGTCACTTTCCCCTATTTTGTTTCCCTCATCTTTCGATTGATATACATTCTTCTATTCCCTGACTTTATTTATTGAAGAGGGATGGCCCCCTCTTGGAATAGAGAGTCTGATATCACTGCATGCTATATGGACACACTCTAGGCACACTTTATTCCACTCACTATACTCATACAACATTGCTGACGAGTGTTGTAATTAAGGAAAGAGAAAAAAAAAAACCTTCAATCCATTTTAATGAACATTATATGTAGGCAGATTAATGCGGATCCTCGCAGAAACTTAAAGCAGACCTTCTAAACCAGGGGTGTGGCCTTAAAAACTATAGTGATCTGTTGACTGGGCAGTGGAGGGTCAGGAACCAGTATGAGCCTGTTTGATCATATGGGGGGGGGGGTCATTGCAGGCTTTGCTTGACTTAGAAAGCGACACCATTCCATGTCCTCTGCTATTATGAGGAAGTGATAAGAGCGATTCTTCCAACTGAGCGATGAATCGCCTACGGCAGTGCCTATTCAGGCGCATTAGAGCCTACAAGTCTGACGCATACTTGCCAGCAGTTAACGTAAGTTAACCGGGCGTTTTGACGATAGATCCATTTGGATCGCGTTGAGTACTGCGACCAAACTCCTTTCTTAATACTCTAAAGCTGATACACGTAAAAATTTCAGGTGAACCACCTGAGTACGACCTAATGTCGAATTAAATTCTTTTCTTGAATGTTTTTTTTTTTGACCCCAAATTCTTTTACGAGACACTCATATTGCCAGATACCTTTGCATACCTATTTTATCGTCTTTGAAATACGTTCGCTCCGTTCATTAAATTATAAGTTTAGCCTCCTCTGTAAATGCGATAAGTGCTTTATAATATGTCAGATTTCTTGAATTTATTAAGTCAGTCAGGGAAATTTTTTAAATAATTGGCTATTCTTTCTTAATGAGTCATAACTTTTACAAGACATTATTCTGTACTCCACAGTATCTAGAACAATGCAATCATCACAATTCTCTGAATTGACCATTTTAAACATTTTCAAATTTCTGTTGACAAGTGCATACCCATATCAGCATTTCTTAACCATATCAGCTTTATTATGGCACTAACAATAGGGGGCATTTTGACCGATCACTTTCTCTCGGATCTAGTCGCAGCGATTTTTCTTTTTTTGAGATGTTATTTAGAGAGACGGAGGGGGAGTAAGAGACCAATTTCTCAACACCACTTTTCGGATACAGATGTCTTCAAAAGATGTTAATATGAAAAGTCCGGAAAAATCGACATGGTTACAATATTTCCTATTACAACAGTATGCGAGAGTAATAAATATTACATGTTTCCGCTGTTAGAACTTCAGTTTGATGATATAACTCTCTACCACTCACACTCTAATAACAGCCGTATCATTAATCAATGTTTGAATGATTTATTCTGTTGTGATGAGAAATATCTCTGATTTAACATTGCGCCGTTTTAAATTTATTAGGGACACCAGAGAATTGAATCCAGTAAGCAAAAACATTTGCCCAGTTTTCAACAATATAATAATAAACTGCTGGACAAAAAAGTATTGTATAAAATTTCAAAATATTATAATTTGAAGTTGAAAGGTATTTTCGTATTTTTTTTTTATGGATTCATGTTGATGAACTCTAATCCAAAGGAAAAAAAGAACAACTACCAAAAATTTAAGAAAAACCTGGTTTTATTGCACAGAATAAAAAATAAAGCTCAAAAAAAAAAAATCTGTAAAATTCAAAATTAAAATGGTTCTTATTTATTATCACTTCTTCATTTTTTGTCAACAGTATTTAGTGATACCTCCTCTTGCTCTGCTAACTGCAGCAAGCCTACTTGGTATTCTCATTCCATTCTTCAATAACTGCTGTACGTAGCTCCCTGAGAGTGCTAGGGGCAATCAAGCGAAGTCTGTGCCGCCTTCCAATTGTGTCTGGACTTCTCGATGCAGAAACCAAACGTCGAATCCCAACATCCTGTAGGTACTCAAGGACAACTCGGACATCTGGCAATGTCCTGCATTAATAGAAAATCATCACCGACTCTTTCAGAAATTGGCACAACATATCGCTGAAGAACCTCTTCAAGATACTTCCGGGCATTCAGCGTCCCATTTTCCACGATATGTAAATCTGTACGTCCGTCAAAACTTATGCCTCCCCAAATCATAACACCGCCTCCACCAAAAGCCATTCTTGGAGAAATGTTAGCCTCTGCATATCTCTCACCTTGACGCGTCCAAACTCTTATCCTTCCATCTGGAGAATGTAGGGTGAATCTCATCTGACTCATCTGTGAATAAAACATGTCTCCAATCCTCTGTTGTCCAATTGGCATGTTCTTGTGAATATTGTAGTCTGGCGACTCTATGTGCTCTGGTGAGAAGAGAACCAGTAACGGGTATCCTGGAAGCCAACTTTGCTTCATTTAACCTTCTTCTGACTGCCCGACTTGAAATATGGTCACTACGGACATCAGCGATCAAGTGACGTAATTGATTGCTAGTGACGAACGTGTTCCTTAACACATGCAGATGAATAAATCCCTCATCTGTCTAAGTTGTACTTCTGTGACGGCCGTGGCAGTTCTTCGGGAATATCTCCCAGTCTCCCTATAGCGCATTAACATTCTTAAACAGTGGATTTGTACATTCCTAGTCTCTGAGCAATAATTGACTGCTGAACCCCTTCTACATGCAATGTTACCACACGAACTGATTTCTTCAGAGTAATTTTCTTCACGATACATTTAATGTTTTAAAAAGGTAAAACAATCTTTAAAAAAAAAAAAAACTGATAACAAAAACACTAAAGAAAACTTTGTAAGAGAGAGTAATTACTCAGAGGCAATGAAGTGACGTACTGGGATGATTTGTGTTTACAAGGTATGAACGGATTATTCGTTATAAAAACATAAACAAATTGGTTTTATCTTCTTCTCCATTGGGACAAAGTTTATTTAAAATGAATCCATAAAAAACAAAAGAAAAACAAATGTATTATCATGAAAGAAATCATTTTGAAATTTTATGCAATATTTTTGTCCAGCAGTTTATGTAACAGCAGAGAGAGAGAGAGAGACAAAATGACAGGACCACTCTCTCGGACTGGAGTGGGAGAAATAATATAGAGACGGGAGACAGATAGAAGAACAGTTCATACTAATGAGTTCATACAGCCAGTCACTACGAGTCATCTCCCTCCACCACTCTACCATACTCTATCATTTCAAGTGTAAAATCCAGGCAGTCAGTGTCACTTATCATATTATACAGTGTTAACCACATTCTGTTAATTCATTCTAACCAGACCATTTCTCTCTTTCATAGCAGAGAGAGAGAGAAAGAGAGACAAAATGACAGGACCACTCTCTCAAACTAGAGTGGGAGAAACCACATAAATACAGCGACGGGAAACAGATAATGTGGCTTTACACCAATTTTTTTTTTTTTTTTGTTAAGAAAAAGTTCGAGCTGTTTTCGAGAAAATCTGAGAAGACACAAAATGACAGGATCACTCTCTCGGATTGGAGTGGGAGAAACCACATAAATACAGCGACGGGAGACAGATAGAAGAACAGTTCATACTACTGAGTTCATACAGCCAATCACTACGTGCCCATCACCCTTCACCATTCTACCATTCTCTATCATTTCATGTGTAAAGTCCAGGCAGTCAGTGTCATTTATCATATTATACTATGTTAACCATATTCTGTTAATTCATTCTAACCGGACCATTTCTCTCCTTTAACAACCCCATTATATTTATAATGTTTTCTGATTTATAATATATTTTTATAATGATTTTATAAATATTAAAAGATCAAATTAATTTAAATATCTGCTTTAATATTATATTAATAAAATAATATAATTCATTTATTGAGTTTGTGATTGAATAATGTTCAGAATTAATAAATTTTTGTATACAAAGAATTTTTTTATTTTATTTTTTTAATTGAAAATACAAAATGAAAATCTAGACATATAACAAATTGACTTTGTTGTAAGCTATTGAATTATTGTCGTGAATAGCATGTGTTTGACATATTTCACCATACTTTTAACTATTAATAAAATATCTGTCAATATTTTGAAACCCACAGCATATTACTTGGAAAATCTATACACCATTTTAATAGACGTTCTCTAGAATTTATTTAGCATGGTGGTGGATTTAGGTGGATTTTTTTAAAAAAAACCTGGTTTGAAACGCACATACGACTTTCATTAATAATAATAATAATTATAAATTTGGTAATTATAAAAAAATATTAATTTAATTATAAAATTGACGAAATTTTCTTTAAAATTTTTAATTTTTTTTTTTTTTTTTTCCAAAGGTTAAAGTAAATATAGAAAGATGGACGGCCAAAAATCCAAAAGATGACTGTTTTTGAAAATTACAAATAATTTGATAAGTGGTAAATATTTTTGAAAAATCCTAACTAGCTTAAACAGTGACTACACAAGACCTAAACAAAAGCATAAGAGTTTATGAATTTTTTTAAAAGCAACGTACTCCTTCTTTAACTAATCGAAATGTGCCAATATGCAACATAATAAAGCGCTCCCGGGCCGCTTTGTTTGCGTTTGATTTTGGTAAAATTAACAGAGACGGAGGGAGTAAACGTTTTGCGCATAGCTGTGATGTTGCACAATCATGACTACAGTCTTTTTCTGGCCTATGACTCATTTTCACAAAGGAAGGCATTTTGAAAATTATGAAGAAGTGTAATTATGATGCGAGAAGTTTTACGACTTAAAACCACCAAAGCTAGTTACGTCACTAAATTGAAAATGCTCAAACAAAGATAGGAGAAAGTAGTTTTATGGCTAATAAATTATTAGGATTATACAAGTAAATAATTGTCTCGGTTTTCGTTTCGATAATTCTGTCCGGAAATAATTGGCAAAATCCGAAAACAATGAAAACGAGGGAATTGTTTGTTTACTCGTATAATCATAGTACATATTAGCACTCGCAATCGATAAAAAAACAAATCAAAAAACACGAAAAGTTTAGAAAACAATGCATGTTTGGTTATAAGCACGGTTGTGATACCACACAACGAGAAACAACACCATACTGAGCAGAATAACGCGTGGGTCAAATGGGCACGCCGAAGAAATCCTAGTCAACCAAACAAAAACCGAGACAAATTTTTTTTTTTGGCGGAAAAAAATCGATGAAAACTGAAGTCAACGAAAGAAAACGAGGTATTACTGTATTTTTGAAGCATAACCTTCAAGTAAGCGTTTTTATATTTACGTCTAAATAAAACTGTTTTTTTTTTTTTGCATATCTACTTTTGTAACAACGTAATAAAAAACAAATGCTTCACTATTCATTCATTTTTCAGAGCTACCCCTCACGCTCACTTTCATATAAATTAAATTAGATGGTCCAGAAGGGTAGGGCAGGCCTCATTCCACGGCGACTTACCATAAGAGGTCTATTGTGGATTCCCTAAAATTATAGCATATCCCTCTCAGCTTCGCCCTCTTAATCAGGCCTAGTAAAGCTGAGAGTGGCTCCGTAACGAAGCTCGTGGCTTTGGGATTGCTTGTCCTCAGTTGAAGAAATCTTGTCCTCGTTAGGCCGGCACACTTACAAAGAATGTGTGCACCGGGGGTTTCCTCCTCGACCCTGCAGAATCGGCATAACGCGTTATCTGCCAGTAGTAATTGGTGCATGTGCGTGCTAAGCCTACAATGCCCCGTTAATAGGCCCACTATTAGCCTTTTGGCACAGCAAGTCCCTGGTTAAATTTAGGCAAATATCTCTTAATGAAGAGTTTGGCTTGCCTCTGTCTAGGTGTTCTCTTACACCATTGCAGGCGCTGTTCTTCTATCCAGCCTTTGATAGAAGTTTGAATTAGGCTCCATCTGCAGAAGGTTTAGGGGCCTGCAAAGGTATCCTTCGAACCCTTTCTTCGCTAGGGCATCCGCCCTCTCGTCGTCCTTCCTTTCATATAACTTCCTGTCTGTCCTCGTGTTCCGGAAAAAAAGTAAATCCCAGTTGGCCTAACTCTTATAAAAGAGAAAGAGAGAAAGAGGGTGAGCAAAATATCACGGAAAAGCAAAAATCACAGGAAGTTCATACTTGATCATCCGCTTAGTTATCATCATGGCGTCGGTCACTAGAAGTGACCAATGATGAAACTCATTATTGAAAATTGTATTAATGTAATTAATCAATGTAAATTAATTATATTATAAATTAATATAATTAATACTCGTATATAATTATTTAATTAATATAATATAATATTTTTTAATATTATATTTAAAATTATTTTTATTTAAATTATTATTAATTATTTTAATTAATTTTAAAATTATTTTTAACTTTTTTATATTATTTATTAATTATATTATATTAATTACACTAATTAATTAAATTAATGTAAAAGTTTGTTCTTATTACTTTCTCTTACTCCTAGTAAGAGCTAGTATTTATTGTAGTCGTGTCAAATTTTCGATATCGAGTTTTCACCGGAAATATCCGTTTTGAGATCCCCTGAGTCAAAAAAAATGGTGTGTGTGTGTGTGTGTGAACTGCATAGCTCAAAACGAAAAACCGTAGAAAGTTGAAACTTGATATTACTTTTATTCATCACCATGGGATCTGACAGTACGTAATCTGTCAAAATTCCACAACCGGAAGTATCACTTAACAAGTTTTTTTTTTATTTGTTTGCGATTATCTCAAAAATGGCTCCGACGATTTTCTTTAAACTTGGTGTATCAACTACACATACAAAGAGTTACAACATTTATTTGAAACATTTCTCCGGGAAAATTCATTTAAGGGCATTTCTCTGTGGGAGGGGTAGGGTTAGGTTTCATCTTAACTGCTATTTCAGTTTATTAAACAATTCTGTCATCTAAATAATGTTAATTAGAATTAAATATGTTGTTGAAATTCCGAGTTTGAAAGAAATCGAATAACCGGAAGTGCGTTTGATTTAACACTTTACTAAATGAGTTTTTCACTTTTTCGCGATTTTCTCAAAAATGGTTCCGACATTTTCTTGAAACTTTGTATATAAACTAAATATGCAAAGATCTACATCTTTTATTTAAAATATTTCTCTGGGAAAATTCGTTTAAGGGCACTTTTAGGGCAGGCGGGATTACAGCTTCCTCTAAAGTGGTATCATAGTTGATTATACAATTCTATCATCCAAACAAAATTACTTAGAAATAAATAGATGGCCAAAATTCCGAGTTTCAAGGAAATTAGTAAGCCGGAAGTGCGCTTTTACTGAACAATTTTTTTCAGTTTTCGAAGAATTTCGTTATATTTGGTACACAAACTATAACATTTGTCAATTATAATTTTGAGAAAGAGGAGTAAGAGAAAGTTGTGTGAGTGTTTCACACCAGATTTTTAATTTAATTTCTCCCATTTTATTTGTAATATTAAAGTGATTAAAATTTCGTAAAAATTACAAGTTTGACGGATTTTTTTTTCAATTTTATCTTTGTAAATGTGCAGTATGAGAAAGTTTGTGATTCTCTCTCCCCCCCCCCCATAAAGAAAACGGAGAAATACATATAGTTATTCACCACTCTTTAGGCACGTAATAATTATTGTTTGGGTTGTTCGAGATAATATTCACACACCCCTATCAGTTTAATGAATAAGGATTATTTTTCTTCTCAAATAAAATGTACCGCAAAAATTTTATAAACTTTCTTAATTAAATTATCTAAGCGACGTGAGATAAGAACTTTTATCTGTTTAATGTAATCTAAAATGTTTTAACAACTTACATACAAGTGACTACATCCCCACTTCCTATTTTAACTTATTCTAAATAAAATTAGCGATAAAGACTTACGCATGCGAGAAGGTGGAGAAGAAATTAATTTACCTTAATTATCACTAGTGATAATTCATGAATGTAACCCTGGCACCTCTCTATTGTACGTTCTACTCACAATCCTCTCATTAAGATACCCTTCCATTACTCGTATAATACATTGTTTTATTCCATTTATATAATAATTTAATTTACTTTTATTAAATAATTAGTAATTACACTAATTAGTGGTATATTTATGTTGAAAATCTAGTAAATTTAAAATTTATGAATAAATGAGTTTACCTTCTTCAGTATTTATTATCAACTTTATTATTATAATTTGATTAGAAGTTCAAAATTAAAAGTTTCAAAATTCAAAAGAGAAAGTTGTGTGAGTGTTTCACACCAGATTTTTTTTTTATGATTTTCCCACAAAAGCGAGACCACGGTAAATTTCTTTTGAAATTTACAACTCAAATATACGTTCTCACGCCTTCAAAATATAGTATCAGAAAAATTAAAAATCTACGTAGTAAACATTTTCATGGTTTTGATAGAATATTTACCAAATGGATGCAGTAAACAGAAAATCTTGGCATTAAATTCAACCGACAATAATTATTACTAACAGCTTTCTAAGGACATGTGATGAATGGATGATGTATTTATTACAAAGAGTTAAAAAAACTCTTTGCTAAGAAGGATCAGATTAATTTAGGGGGGGGGCGTTACCTCATTAATTTACAATATCTGTGAAATAAATTTTGTGTAGCAACAGAAGAATTAAAATTATAAGTGGCCCCATTTTTATATGACAAATGGAAAAGTATGAAAGCCTATTTGAAACCTTCTGTCTCTATTAAATAAATGATAGTATCCCCTATTCATATTGCCTGGTGAAATACGATCATAAATCTTTTTTGAGGGAGTCCTCTGTCCAACCTAGAGAAGTAGAGGTTGAGATAGTAAGTGGTCCTACAACTGGCGTAGTCATCGTTCTTTCTCTACAATATTACTACCACATACAGATCATATGGCTTATAAGATAGATTATAGGGTCACCACACTTCATTTATATTTTTTAGCCTATATTTTGGGGGGGGGGGATCATTTTTAAAGGCGCCACCATGCGGTGGGTAGAACTTTCCTAAAATAACGCAGAAATATGGGAAATGTTTCTGGGATACAAAATTTTTAAACAAAATTGATAGATCTCTATATTCACAGTTAGTATATTAAAAATAATGAAATCTGTCGGCGATTTTTTTTTTTTTTATGGAGAAAGCTTAATAAAAACGCACTTCCGGTTTACCGATTTTTTTCAAACTCTATGAATTTTGGCAATTTAATTATTTCTAATTAGTATTGTTTAGATGGTAGAATTGTGTAATCAACTAAGGACTAAGATTTTTTTATCGTAAATAGTTTTGTGGACACTCAGCATAGTAAGGCTTCTTAGATAGATAGATAGATAGATAGATTGATAACAGCTTTATTACAAATTTAAAAATATGTACAATAATAATGAATAGAAGTCCAAATGTACATTAACATTATAATCTTCCTGCATTGTTTGTATAGTGATTTTTTTGGGATAAGGCGAGGTACAATATGCAGGAAAAAACCTATAGCTTAAGAAAAAATCTGGTGTGAAACACTCACACAACTTTCTCTTACTCCAGTTCTCCAAATTATACACCTTTAGTACCAAATTTAATAAGATTCGTCGAAAACTGAAAAAATTGTTCAGTAAAAGCGCAATCCGGTTTACTAATTTCTTGAAACTCGGAATTTTGGCCATGTATTTATTTCTAATTAATTTTGTTTGGATGATACAATTGTATAATCAACTGTGATAGCACTTTAGAGAAAAATAACCCCCCCCTCCCCCAGAAGTGCCCTTAAATGAATTTTCCTGGAGAAATGTTTCAAATAAAAGTTGTAGCTCTTTGTATGTGTAGTTGATATAGCAAGTTTAAAGAAAATCTTCGGAGCCATTTTTGAGAAAATTGCAAAAACTTAAAAGTGGTACTTCCGGTTGAGGAATATTGACACATAACGCACCGTCAGATCCCATGGTGATACCTAAACGTAATATCAAGTTTGAACTTTCTACGATTTTTCGTTTTTGAGCTATGCTGTTCACATACATACACACACACAGACACACACACACACACACAGACCATTCGCTAAAAACCACTTTTTTGGACTCAGGGGACCTCAAAACGGATATTTCCGGTGAAAACTCGATATCGAAAATTTGACACGATTACAATACTTCCTCTTACTAGGAGTAAGAGAAAGTAAAAATATTATGAGAGGATGTGTTTCAGTCTTTCATGCTTGTAATATAGGGAGGGGCCGTAGGAGGCTATTTCCCAGCAGAGTGGATTAAGATGGCAGTCTAGAGTGGAGAGGAGTTTCATTGAGACGATTTTGTATGAAGGAATAAACTGGGGTTACTGAAGATTTTACGTGAAGTAGGTCGATTTTGGTGTGTCGTGGTGAGTCAGTCGCAAGTCTTATGACTTTGTTCTGGGTTACACGAAGGTTTTTGATATTACTGTTACTAGTCAGGCTTCAGGCGGAGGATGCATAAAGTAACATCGGTCTGATGACTACTTTGTAACAGTAGGAGTTTGTTTTGTGTAGTCATTTTTGAGTGGCGTGACAGTAACGAGGAAGAGTTGTCTTAAAAGTCATTTTTCCAGAATTCACTTTGTCTTGTATGTGGGTCTTGTAAGTTCAATTTGTTGTCCAGAGTTATTCCAAGATACCTGACGTTGTTAGTGTAAGCGATCACAGTATTGTTGTGTTTAATTTGTCTGTTGATTATAGATCTATTTTTCAGTTTTCCATTTAGTGCCGTATTTTGTCAGTTTATCTATTGCAGATGTATGTCTGTTAGTGATAGTATCAATTCTCCATGATGATGTATACAAAGCAACATCATCAGCGTATAAGGGCTAGGTTGATATGAGGAGGTTTGGATAGAGAATTAATGTAGGTGATGAAGAGGACGAGGCTTCTTAGTAAAAACGGTGTGGTAAACAAGTATATTTTTAGGTACGTGAACAAGTATACTATTCCAAGCATGAAAAATCGCAGGAAGTTCAAAACTGATTTCCTGTTTGGTTATCATCAGGAGATGCGACCTGGAAAGTCTATAATCAAAATTCATCAACCAAGAAATACCATTTTATTTAATGAATTTTTTACGATTTCCTCAAATAAAAAACTATTCCAGAGAAGGGATTATTTCTTTCAGAGAAGGGTAGCGCGCTGCATTTCCACGCGGAGGTCCCAGGCTAAAGTTCAGCAGTAGTGCTCTTAGATTTTCTCTTCCTAGGAGTCTCTACAGCTCATTCATTGTTCGGTGATGGGCAATGTGTCCGTAGCTATAGAACACTTCCAGGAGGCCGGTAGTGCACTGAAACGGCCCCAGGCGCCCCTTTAGATCTTTCAAGCCGCAGGGTGAAAAAAAATGCAGAACTATCCACTTTTTCTTGATGTTTTTACAGAATTTAGAGCTACAGAGACCTACTAGCAACTTTGCAATTCTCATTAAAAGTGTTATTTTACAATTTTATTATTAAATATACATAAAAAATTGCCTAGCTCTTTTATTTGATATAGCTTTCTAGTAAATGTTTTTATGAAAGCCTTTTGACGTTAGGCTTATCTCAAAATTCCATTATTAATAATAATGGAGTTGATGAGGAGAGAAATTAGGTTGATTAATTAGATGAGATACGAAGACAGTGTTATAATATAGCTATAAGCTTACACAAACTGCACTGGACTTGTAATAATTTTGAAGAATAAAGGGTGAGAGTAGAGTTATGAAGATGATATGACACGATGCGATGTATATGGTTGAATCTGATAGATAGATGTCTAGATCTCTTATTGGCTTATATACAGGTTCTCTCCACTCTAGCTTGCTTAAGTCAGAGAGTACAAGAGAAGACCTGGTTTCTCTCTCTTAATTCTCTCGTCTGTCTGCTCTCTCATGCTGATGTAAATCTCTCTTGCTATTACATCATCCCCTCTCCTGAAGAAATTTTTCACATGTGAAAAATTTGAGCGTGCTGCTGTATCTTTATAGCTCATCTGGTTTGATGTAATAGCAAGAGAGAATTATATCAGCATGAGAGAGCAGACAGACGAGAGAATTAAGAGAGAGAAAGCAGGTTCTTTCTTGTACTCTCTGACTTAAGCAGGCTAGAGAGGGGGTAGAACCTGTATATAATCCAGTAGGAGATCTAGACATCAATCTATCAAATTCAACCATACATCTCATCGTCATAACTCTACTCTCACCCTTTATTCTATAAGTTTACACAAACTGCACTGGACTTGTAATGATTTTATAGAATAAAGGGTGAGAGTAGAGTTATGACGATGATATGACATGATGCGATGTATGGTTGAATCTGATAGATTGATGTCTAGATCTCTTACTGGCTTATATGCAGGTTCTCCCCACTCTAGCCTGCTTAAGTCAGAGAGTACCTGCTTTCTCTCTCTTAATTCTCTCGCCTGTCTGCTCTCTCATGCAGATGTAATTCTCTCTTGCTATTACATTAATTATATAATATTAAGAGCATTTAAACATTTAGTGAAATGCCAATTATGAAGAAATTTAACCCGAGGATATTGGGTTTTGTATCATCGTTAAAAGTACCAACAGTGGTAATTCTTTCGGAGAGTAAAAGTGTACTCACTAAATTAAAATAGCCAGGACATAACGTTGCTTTCATTGTTCTATAAACAATACATCTTTTAAAAAGTGCAATCCGAAATGGCAAAATTTACGCCAACCATCTGATCCTTGATTGCGTTAGTTATCAGAAAGATAAAGGAATATTCTGGAATGTTATTATAAAAACACAATGTACATTACCAGCCAACCTACATAATATCCTATCAAATCCAAATAAGGAATTATATTTAGCTATCTACAACTTTATCAAAATCAATAACATTTTTTCTCTAAAATAAACCTATATATTGGGTAAAGCTAGAAGAGATGACGCACATTTTAAAGTTATGCGCTGTACCAAAATATAGGAGATATATTAAAGTGGTTATTCTATAAAACATATGCCAAGTACCATTATCTGCAAAAAAATGTTATTTTTCAAAATAAAGACATTTTCATTTATTCCAGAAACAAAATACAAATACACTACATTTGGCCGTCCCGCGTACTATGGTAGGGTAGATGACGCATCATAGGTAGGAGACATCTCCTCTGTGAAGCTAACACGGCTGATCGACATGAAACATTGTAACTATGTCTACGAGTCCAACTTTAACGACAGCTGGAAATCTTTCATTTCAATTGCATTTAATATAGTATATAAAATAATTTACTAAGCGTTATGAAAACACTCGCTGATGCGTATAAATGTTCCTAGAACACAGAAGAATACACAAAATAACTGAAGAATTTTGCAATATGTTCGCTTCTGATCTCTCTACTCCTGGCTGGACTAACTTCCATGACGCCACATGGTGGCAAACAAGAGAATTAAAGCCTGCGTCTTCTCTCCTACCGCGTCATTTCTCCTAGCTTTACCCTAGTGTTGAATATGTGTATAGGCCCGCAATCTTGAATAACATCTGGTATTTTATCCGTCATAGCATGCATATTTATATTGTTCCTGACCGGTTTCGGGATTTCCATCCATCGTCAAAGCAAATTCACCACGTTCGTGAGGAGAGTTCACTTCAATATAATGTTTCTGTTACACTCACACTTGTTGGTTTGTTGGTTGTATATAAGTGTGGAGATTATAAGGTTATATAACGATGTATGTGTGTTTTTAATGTAAACATAGTAACATAATTTTATAATCTCTCCACTTATATACAAATAACAAACCAACATGTGTGAGTGTAACAAAAACACTATGTTGAAGTGAACTCTCTACACGAACTTGGTGAATTTGCTCTGATGTTGGATGAACATCAAAAACCGGTCAGGAACAATACCAAACCGGATAAAATACCAAACCTATATATAACCTATAATATAACAGTTCTTAAAATAATCAATATATCAAAACAAACAAAAAATCTGGTTGAAACACTCACACAACTTTCTCTAACTCCTGTTCTCAAAATTATAATTAACAAATGTTATAGTTTGTGTACCAAATATAACGAAATTCGTCGTAAACTGAAAAAACTGTTCAGTAAAAGTGCACTTCCGGTTAACTAATTTTCTTGAAACTCGGAAATTTTGCCTTCTACTTATTTCTAATTAATTTTGTTTGGATGATATAAATCAACTATGATTATACCACTTTAGAGGAAGCTGTAACCCCACACCCCCCTAAAAGTGCCCTTAAATGATGTTTTCAAGGAAAATATTGCATAAAAGATGTAGATCGTTGCATTTCTAATTTATATGCGAAGTTTTCAAGAAATCGACGGAGCAATTTTTTGAGAAATCGTAAAAAAAGTCAAAAAATCATTTAATAAAGTGTTAAAACAAACGCACTTTCGGTTATCCGAATTTTTTTTTTTTGAAACTCAGAATTTCAACAACATATTTAATTCTAATTAACATTATTTAGATGGCAGAATTGTCTAATAAACTGAAATAACGGTTACGATGAATCCTAACCCCACCCCACCCCCAGAAGTGCCCTTAAATGAATTTTCCCGGACAAATGTATTAAATAAAAGTTGTAGCTCTTTGTATGTGTAGTTGATATACAATGTATGAGGAAAATCGACGGAGCCATTCTTGAAAATAATACAAAAAAGTAAAAAAAAACAACTAGTAAAGTGGTACTTCCGGTTGAAAGGAATTTTGACAGATAACGCACCGTCAGATCCTATGGTGATACCTAAAAGTAATATCAAGTGAAAAATCGAAAATTTGACACGATTACAATACTTCCTCTTACTAGAAGTAAGAGAAAGTAATAAAAAAAACAAACAAATCAGAGATGATAATTATAACAATCGTCTTCCCCCTAAAATGAGAACAGCCCTGGCTGATCTGCTAAGACAGGAGGCAAAAAAAAAAATGACCAATTATGCAGCTGTGAGAATTGCAGTAAGAAAAGTCCTGTGTTTGAGTGTTTCATAGCAGATTTTTTTTTTTTTTTCACTCTTTCAGAGAAAATTGAAAAAATCATAAAATAATATGTTTATTCGAATATATCCCCCGCATTTAATATAACAAAATCCTACTGATTAAAAATATATTATAGATCCGCACATGGTAGCTCAACGCTCACATAAGGTAGCCCCTTCACCAACAGGCCACACCTATGTAACTGTTACAAGAAAAACAGAAAAATCAATCCATCAACTAATAAGTAGGTAAATGAATTATGAGACAGCACAAACATAACCGACACGGAAAAGTTAAATTTTAAACTTAAACCCGTTATATAAAATAATTACATATATAAACTACAAATTGCATACTTTTACACCATAAATATGTTATAGCACATAATAAAACAATATAATATTTAACAATATCAGACAAAACAGTAAAATTTAATGTATAATCAATGTCTTGCGTCCTATAATGAATACAGTTTGAATACCTACACACACACACACACACACACACACACACACACACACACACAAATTCGTGCGCCTACTCCGTATATGTAAATATGTTAATATATTTATTGCACCAGTGGCAATAAACAACAAAATAATTTACAATTTTAATATTAATAAATATGGAAAAAGAATATATTAAAACAAAAAAAAAAAAAAAAGTGACCAGAGAAGAAGATCCCCGGGAACTTTGTATCCCTACCACTATGACAAAATCAATGCATTATTTATTATACTTCTTTTACATTCATATTTCCTTATATAATATAATAATATGAATTTTTAATTATGATTTATTTTTAGTTTTATAAAAATAAAAAAAATGTTTTCGTTTATAAATAATGAACTGTTTACAATGTAGATGATAGGATCATTTATCATTATAAAAATAATTATCGTTTATATATTATCATAAAAAAATAATAATAATAATAATTATAGTATCAAAATAAAAATTAACAGATGAGTAATATAGTTCCTTTTAGGACGAGTATAAAATATTTTGAAAAACTCTACATAATGGGATCTGGCTTGAGCTCTATTATGTAGAGGCACCTCCTTAAACCATAATGCCTACTATAATGAGGAGAGAAATTGGGATTGATTAATTAGACAAGATATGAAGACACTGTTATAATTTAGCTATAAGTTTACACAAACTACACTGGACTTATAATGATTTTATACAATAAAGGGTGAGAGTAGAGTTATGACAATGATATGACACGATGCGATGTATGATTGAATCTGATAGATTGATGTCTAGATTTCTTACTGGCTTATATACAGGTTCTCCCCACTCTAGCCTGCTTAAGTCAGAGAGTACAAGAGAGGACCTGGTTTCTCTCTCTTAATTCTCTCGTCTGTCTGCTCTCTCGTGCTGATGTAATTCTCTCTTGCTATTACATCATCCCCTCTACTGAAGAAATTTTTCACGTGTGAAAAATTTGAGTGTGCTGCTGTATCTTTGTAGCTCAACTGGTTTGATGTAATAGCAAGAGAGAATTACATCAGCATGAGAGAGCAAGCAGACGAGAGAATTAAAAGAGAGAAAGCAGATTCTCTCTTGTACTCTCTGACTTAAGCAGGCTAGAGTGGGAGGTAGAACCTATATATAAGCCAGTAAGAGATCTAGACATCAATCTATCAGATTCAACCATACATCTCATCGTGTCATATCATCGTCATAACTCTACTCTCACCCTTTATTCTATAAGTTTAAGTTGAGAGAGTACCCGAGAGGGCCTTTTTACTCTCGGTCGGGCCTGTGTTCTCTCATCTGTCTGCTCTCTCTTGCTGATGTAATTCTCTCTTGCTATTACGTGCCTAGTAAGGAATCCAACTAAATGCCTGAGAACAATGTCACAAATAGCCCTGTACATCTACATAGTTATGGGTCTCTCTGCGAATCCACTCTATAGGAAATGCGGCGAGAAGGACGGCACACTGTTTCACCTTCTTGGAGAGTGCATACAGTATGCTCGCAGATGATTCCTAAAATTTGGCAGCCCACAATCCAGGGCCGAATCCGAGAGAAACATAACCCCACTCCTCCCCCAATGAAAGTGCCCTTAAATGAATTTTACCAGAGAAATGTTTTAAATAAAAGTTGTAGATCTTTCTATTTTTAGTTTATATACGAAGTTTCAAGAAAATCGTCTGAGACATTTTTGAGAAAATCATGAAAAAGTGAAAAAAAATCATTAGTAAAGTGGTAAAGTAAACATACTTCCGGTTTTCCGTTTTTTTTTCAACGCGGAATTTCAATAACATATTCAATTCTAATTGACATTATTCTGATGACAGAATTGTTTAATAAACTGAAATAGCACTTGAGATAAAAACCTAACCCCATCCCTCCTCCATAATTGCCCTTAAATGAATTTTCCCAGAGAAACATTACAAATAAAAGTGATAGATCTTTGTATGTGTAGTTGATATACTAAGTTTGAAGAAAATCGTCGGAGCCATTTTTGAGATAACGCAAAAAAGTAAAAAAAACAACTAGTAAAGTGGTACTTCCGGTTGAGGAATTTTGACAGATAAGATACAGTCAGATCCCATGGTGATACCTAAACAGAATATCAAGTTTCAACTTTCCGCGATTTTTCGTTATTGAGTTATGCTGTTCACACACACACCATTTGCTAAAAACCACTTTTTTGGACTTAGGGGACCTCAAAACGGATATTTCCGGTGAAAACTCGATATAGAAAATTTGACACAATTATAACAATACTTCCTCTTATTAAGAGTAAGAGAAAGTAAAAAAGAAATGTTTAATCATTAAACGTCACTGTATAATAATATGTTGTACAGAAGTTACCATAGAAATATATCTATCTCATAATCTGGTCGAATTTCTTATTAATTATCTTATTTTAAACAAAACATAGACGTGAATGCTTATGTACCAGGAAATAATTATGATTATTTCAGAGGATTAAAGAAGAAAGCGGAAGTTGTTTGGAGTGGAACATTTCACTGTTCGTTCTGCTTTGGAGACACATCTCTAACACAGATCCTCTCCTCTATTCATATCCTCTCATTCGCTCTCTCACTCCTCTTCAATCATGATTGTTTGGATAACCACGATTACTTACAGCCCTGAGGGTGAATAAAGACAGGGGGGCAGGTCTCTCGTCATACTAGGAACACTCCTTTCGCACGCACCAAATTTTCCCCCCACTCAGAGTTTAGCTTTTACTCTATCAAACCGAACCATCCTTCAAGTATGTATACGTTACAGTTGGGTTGAAGTGATATAGGCGTTTTGGAGAAGGAGATTTTGGAATGAGGTTTTGATGGAATATCGATTGCCATACAACTACGACTACTACCATTGGCGGCAGTTCACCAACCCACTTCCCCCCTCTAATAGAAGAGAAAGCTCAGCCACTTTCTGTTATCTACAGAGATAGGTGCAATAAGAAGAGAGTGGGAGAGAACAGGGCCATCAATCTCTCTTTCTCTCTTACATTACTATCAAGTAAGCATTGATTGATAACGTGCGTATATCTACTACATGTCTGGAGACTGAAATACACAAACCAACACTCACACTTTGTCATCATTGTAGCCCATGGCTATGGTCTAAATCCCGACACACCTTCAATACAAACGGAAGTATCTCCAAGCTAAGCAAATCCATTCAAACTCGTATAACAACAGTAGATTACTATTTTAGTGAAACAATAGTAGTAAACTAACATAACAATCGCCGGGTATTCCTTATTACCTGAGAAATAAGACAGTGTGGCTGGTAGAGAAATTCTCTCATCATTATGGTTCTGTGGTAAGGTTAGGTCTTTCGACTGGGAGGAGGAAATCTAGCATCAATCAGGAAATGAATATATACAGGAGCGTTTCTATTGAATTGTATAGATCAGCAAAAACTATAACTAGCATACACGAATGAAATGTTTTTGGTGTAATGTGTGCGTGTTTTGTACGTTTGTAGCACGAGCAGTTTTGTAAAGGGGCTTGTGAGTGTGAACATGTTTAAGAAGAAGTGAGAGGTATTATAGAAATAAGTAAGTAATCCACTACAAGTTAATTGTAATGAATGTAAAAAGTTTATGAATATAACATAGAAACTAGCTAGATTGATTTAAATCAAATGTTAACACTTATAACTGGCACTGAAAGTAAGAGAGCGACTTTTGAGACAAATGTTCAAGGTTGAATGTCGAATTTAGACTGCTGCTATATGAACACCGGCGAAAGAATGCTGTTCTTCGTAATTAAAATCCTGCCCTTTGTGTATGATTGCTAGAAGGGGTAAAAGACAATGCTGACTATGTTCTCCGACCTCTCTTGTAACGGTAGTCTTGTACCTGGATTTTTACCCTTTTGCCAGCCAACTTACATTTTCCTTTCAAATAATAATTTTCTTCAAATAAAATATATTTCCAAAATTATATCAATTTTTCCCATTTGCTTCTTCCACAACATAATACAGATTATTAACAATCCTCATTATTAACTTGCTAACTAAATCGAGTATACCAAAATAATAGTAATTATTGAAACAAAAAAAAAACTTTTCGTAGGAGTTAATAATACTTTCGTAATTAATACTTTCTTTGGTTGTTTTACTTGGTTGTATAGTTGTAACCAACAAGTGTGAGTAACAAGTAATAGAAACATTACGTTGAAGTGAACTCTCTACACGAACTTGGTGAATTGGCTCTGAAGATGGATGAAAGTCCGAAACGGGTCAGGAAGAAAATAAATATGCATGCTAAGACGTATAAACTAAGATACCAAGAAAATACTCAATATGGTTCTAGATGATCGACGATTAAAAGTGTATGAAATAGTTAAGGCTGTAGCCATCTCAGGAGAAAAGGGTACGGCACATTTTACATGAAGAACTCAGTATGAGAAAGCTTTGTGCAAGATGGGTGTCGTATTTATTGGTAAATGCTGGTCAAAAACAAATGAGGAATCGAGTTTCTCAGCAATGTTTGTGCCGTTTTAAGAAAAATCCAACCGATTTTCTGCGCCGATTTGTTACAATGGATGAAGTATGGGTTCACCACTTTAACCTGAGTCAAAACAACAGTCCAAGCAGTGGGTAGAAAGCCGGTACTTCTGCACCGAAGAAAGCAAAGACAATTACATAAGGCTGGAAAGGTTAGTCTTTTTTGGGGATTCAAAGGGATTCTTTTAATTGACTACCAGCCAAAAAATCAAATCTATTAAAGGGGAATACTACGCACATCTTCTTCACCAGCTAGATGAAAAAATTATTGAGAAAAGGCCTGCTTAGCAAAAGAAAAAAATCCTTTTCACTAGGACATATGTGTATATGAACATAACCTTCTAACCTCCCCACATATACACAACCAACAAGTGTGAGTGTAACAGAAACATTACGTTTAAGTGAACTCTCTACACGAACTTAGTGAATTTGCTCTGACAATGGATGAAAATCCGAAACCGGTCAGGAACAAAATCAATATGTATTCTACGATGGATTAAATTCCAGATGGAAACATACATAATCATTATCTATTTGTACAAATCATTGTACAAGTAATGTATTAGAGGATCAATTGCAGCATGTATATCTACTGAAGTTACTCTGGTACTATGGTACTAGTAACTACATCACAATAACAGACTAACATTTGTAACATGGCTTAATCACTAGATTAAATTATCCATTTTAAACTCAAAACATCATCCTTTAGGATTACTATTTCTCCCTTACATTGACAATTTAAATCAATATTCTCCATTAAATTAAATACGTATGGTTAATAGCGTAGCTAGTTACATGTTGGTTTATAATACAACAACTAAGAAGCCGCAAAATAAGCTCTAAGCCATTTTTCGATTTTTTTTTTTTTTTTGTCAGAAAAGATACATATTCTAAGCACCTATCAAATTTTGATAAAGGACTCTCTAATAGTTTTGAAAATTTTCAATAATATCATGAGACTTTGTTCATGCCCGGAAGTTGGACGTAAGTTTTAAGACTCCCAAACATATATGAAATCACAAATTTGAAAATATTAGAAATGTTTTATTCAAAAACTTCTGTCATTTCAAGAGTTTTTTTGTAATCAAGACTGCTCTGCTTGGTCAGAGGATGATTTGGATATAATATTCTGATAGATGCACTGTGTGTTAGATGTGTGTGTGAATGTGACAACTGAAAAACGAAATATCAGAGCATCAGCACCCTAAAGGCAACGGATAGGTTGGGCAGGTTTTGTCCGTACTGAACCAGTGTGAGGGGCTTGGATAGCTGAGAGTTCACCACTTCGGAGAAGAAAAACTGATGCCTTCAAGCTCTAATTAAGGAGCCTTTCTCTCCAAGTCAAATTAAACGGGCAGGAGTTGAGAGGGTACTCTATTTCTGTACACCACAATAGACGGCGTAAACTTACTTACTGATCAATTACACCAGAATCTAATCTTCCATTATATCCAAAGTATACCTCTTGTAGTTTTTTACAAGTTTAGCAATTAGTTGTGAAATATTAAATAATAATCGGAGACGCGGCAGATAAAATATCGTCGTCGTTTTGGCAAAAGTCACTAAGTCAAAAATTTGCTGTTTTGAGTTATAATCAAAACTTTACTAATGAAGTGACGCTCTATCGGCTGGTAGAACACACTAAATCATATTATAAAACACTAAGTTAGCCCTCCATTTCCATCAAGTCCATTTTTCCAAGTTATTAGATAGACAGATAGATACTTTATTCGTACAGCACCAAAGGTACAGAACAGTGTCAAAAAAAGGAAAAAATTTCAATCATTTACAGAGATACTCGTTTATGGAGTAATAATTTTTATTTAGTAAATATTATTTAAGTTCCTTTTTAAATTTTTTTTTTTTGATAGGCTCACCTGAAGCCAAAGACTCAGGCAAACAATAATTATAGATTTTAGCGGCCATATATAGTGGGCTTTTTCTAACTTTTGAAATCCGATGTGCACGCACCTCCAATAAGTTGTTTTGCCTTGTCGTAATGTTATGTAGTTCCCCTCTACGCCGAAACTTATTTGGATGTTCTAGTACTAGTATGGCACATTTAAGGATATAGCAGGGTAGTGTAAGAAAGCCTAATCGCGGAAATAATTCGCGACGTATTAATACCTTGCATATTATTCTCATTACCTTCTAATACTTAAACACATTTACCGCTAGTGGCGCTCTTCCGCACAACATTATACCATAAGTCATGACTGAATGGAACAGCACATAGTAGGCCGTCTTCAGTCCTTCAATGGTCAGTACGTCACAGTCAGTCGTCTCATCAAATAACACAGTCTACTTAATTTCTCACATTTTTCCTCATTAATTGAGGAAAAATGTGAGAAATTAAGTAGACTGTGTTACCTAGATAGCGCATCGTGCGTACCTTTTCTTCTTTTAGTGAGAAGATTAATACCGGTGTTTTTGACGAGTTCATTATTAAATGATTTCCGCACTGTATTTAGCCAACAGGTTTATCACTAATTCAGCATGTTTATTGCATTCCATAGAGTTTTCACCAGTAGTGGCCAATGCTGTGTCATCTGCGTATTGTAATACCTCTACGTTTTTGTTGTAAGTCAGGCAGAAGTAAGTAAGTGGACTTATTGACTTCTGTTTGCTGAAAGTTCCTTTCTTTGATTATTGCCGAGCAGAATTAGCATTGATAAACAGATGTTCCCAGCCGTTATAAAAATAAAGAATAAGGCTGAAAATAAATAGTTTTGTAAAATATATTAAATAGTAAATTTACCTTCAAAAAGAGTGTATTTTAGTGTCAGGTACTGTAAATTTGGGGGGGGGGGGCATTTCTAGTAGGGAAACAAAGGCACAAAATTTAATACAATGCGACTTGGCCAACTGCTTTGTTAGAGAGCATTCCTTAGAACAGTCAGACTTCTGCCTTCAAACAGGACAGTCGCAATTCTGCTTCCAAAGCCAGAACACTTCAGGAATCGCTCTCTTAGTATCAGTGCCAGTTTCACAATATATTAAATTAGTTTATAATATCAAATAACTTGTAGTTATTTTTTTTTTTTTCCCGGCGCATCGACAGCAGTGGTCATTAGCGCCTCTCACACAGTTTTCTTCTCGAACTGTGTCCTCAAAAGCTGGGATGGCACTATTCTTCATTACCTTATGGCAACCAACGCAATACCTTGTCTAGCAAGGTAGGTGGTGCTTCCGGTTTATATCACAGTTCCACGCATCCCCTCTTACTTCATCGAACCGGTCGACGAGGGGGAGTGCGGATGTCTTGGATGTGCCATCCCTTTATCTGCGAATCATTGGATGGTGTTTCTTACTAATAAATAAGTGTATTAATAAAACTCTAATTGAGTTTCATTTCTACACTGCTTTTTATTGCATTTCACTTTTTTATTCAGATTTTCAAGCTTACTTTTATCTTCTAAGATCTTAAACTTACTATCAGATGGACTCAACTCTTTTCCATTTTATATTTTCTTTTCTTATTTTCTAAAGGCTATTTGCAATTTAGGGAATACTTTAGTAAATTTTCTTCTCCCTGAAAGTTTCCTAAATCTATTTTGGGTGTAGTACTCTTATAAATATTCCTACACCCCTTAAAATGAATTAAATCTAAAAAATATTTACAGTATTTACACTCATTCACACAGTCATTTACGCCAATAATTACATTCACACTAATAAATACATGCACACTAATAAATACTATCGTACTAATAAATACACGCATACTAATACAAGCAAACTACAATCACACAGAGGGGAGAGTACTCGATATTCCTCTCCCCTTTTATTAAACCTAACCTAAACCTAGCCTAGACTTTATAGTAATATCCAATTCTTTTCAAAAAAGCAAATAGCCTCGTTTTATACGAAGACCCTTCTACTAATACTGCGCGCAAATCATGTGGCAGGCCTGCCTGTTCCCTATAGTGTCGCAATGCCTGACATCCTTCCAATATGTGATAGACAGTCAGTCTCTCTCTGCACCATGAGCATCTCGGTCTTCTAGACCCTGCGAGGAGATGGCCATGTGTCAGACGAGTATGTCCAATCCTCAGCCTTGTGATTATGACAGATTCTCGCCGCGGAATGTTCTCAGCTGGTGAATTTCGTACATTTTGTTTGATCTCTTTCAATTTTTCATTTGTTTGGTCCCACTGGTGCTGCCATTTTTTGATAATACTTTCTTTTATGTGAACATTTAAATCAGTAGGACGCACAGGAATAACGTTGTCCGTATGATTAGAGGCGGCACTTTTTGCTGCCCTATCTGCTTTTTCATTGCCGGACACACCAATGTGTCCAGGCACCCATGCAAATGTTACCACTTGCCCGCGTAAGTGCAGCTGATGTAGTATTTCATAAATATTTATAGCCATTGGGTCAACTGAGAATGCATCCCGCAAAGACATCAGTGTACTTAAAGAATCCGACAACACAATTGCTTTATTAAAGTTCTTGTCTAGCGTTAATTTCAGAGCCTGGCATATTGCATACATCTCTGCAGTGTATACTGAAGTTTAAGGAGGTAGCGTCCATGTTAGGATAATGCCCTCCGCGTAAACGGCACATCCTACACCATTATCTGTCTTGGACCCATCCGTAAAGATAGGCCGGTAGTCGTAGTAGAAGTTTAAAATTTCTAGTAATTTCTGTCGATAGACATAGGGAGGTGTCTCGTCTTTTTTATACAATGCCAAGTCTCTGCGGACGCAAGCGGGAGGCAATAGCCAAGGAGGAGAGGTATTAAACCTCCACCCCTCCACTGGATAAAACTCCAATCCCTCCGTCTCCATAAGGAGCTTGGCTCTCATACCGAGAGGTTGCGTCCGAGTTCTTTGCCGTCGGAATTCTTCATCGGAATTACTTTCGAATATTGTGTGAAACAAAGGGTGCGTTGGCTTCCCCCATATTCCGGAAACATAATTTAGCGTCAGCTGTTCCCTTCTTAGTTGGGGTGGCAGCAACCCAGATTCTACGTAAAGACTTTGAAGAGGACTGGTACGGAAGGCGCCTGTTATTAATCTTATTCCTTCATTATATATTTTATCAAGAATCTTCAGGCGTGATTTGCGCGCTGAACTGTACACTGGAGCACCATATTCTAATTTAGAGCGAGTAATGCAAATGAATATACGTTTTAAAATTTCACGCTCTGTTCCCCATCTATAGCTTGATAAAAATTTTAATACATCTAGGGTCTTCTTTGCTTTAAGGTGAGTTGAGTCCAAATGTTCCTGCCATGTTAATCCTGAATCAAATATGAGGCCAAGGAAACGGGTGCTTGGTTTGTACTCAATAGGCGAGCCGTCTATATATAAAGTTGGTAGGTTGTGCTCATGCCTTAATCTGCAGAAGTGTATACAAACAGTTTTAGTTCTTGAAAATTTGAACCCATTCCTGGAAGCCTCAGCAGCCACTCGGTTTATTGCTTGCTGTAGGGTTTCTCCAACCTCATCTATGTTGTTTCCAGATAAGTATATGGCTAAGTCATCTACATAGAGAGAAACCGGTAAAGTATTTCCCACAGCTTCAGCCAAGCAATTTACCGCCACTAAAAATAATGTAACACTAAGTACCGATCCATTGTAACACTAAGTACACTGGGGTATACCATTTTCTAGAACTTTTGGATTTGATATAACTGACCCCAAACGTACTCGAATTCTACGTAACTCCAAGAAGCTACGGATGAATTTAGGCAAATTTCCCCTCAATCCCCATTCGTGACACTTCCGCAGTATTCCATGCCTCCATGTAGTGTCATAGGCCTTCTCAAGGTCGAAGAATACGGCCAGCACGTGTTCTCTTTTCATGAAGGCATTCTGGATATATATTTCTAGCCGGCTCATTTGGTCCAAAGTTGATCTATACCTGCGGAATCCTGCTTGATGCTGGCTGTAAAGCCCTCTGGTTTCTAAAACATGTACTAACCTGTAATTAACCATTGCTTCGAGGACTTTGCTCAAGCAGGTGGTCAACGAAATGGTCTGTAACTAGAGGGTTCGCTGGGGTCTTTCCCTTCTTTAGGGATCGGTACTATAATAGCTTCCCGCCAATTGTCAGGATATTGACCGGTCTCCCATATGCGGTTGTAAATTCTAAGAAGGTATTCCTTATTTTCGGTATTCAAGTTTTTCAGCATGGCATAAGGGATCCCATCTAATCCAGGTGAGGTATCTCTGGTTTTTCTAAAGGCATTTTCTAATTCGCATATTGTTAGCGGGGCATTATAGCTTTCTGGGTTGGCGGTGTCAAAGTCGAGTGGCTGCAATTCCACGTCACTTTTCCGCCTTAGAAATTCAGCCGAATATGCTTGTGAACACGATACTTTGGCAAAGTGCCTTGCAAAACACTCGGCTACTTCCATCGGCTCAGTGACGACGACATTTCCTTGGCGGAGGGTTGGCATTGACGGGCTTTTGCGATTGCCAGAGAGAGTTTTAATTTTATTCCAAACTTCATTTAAAGTCGATGCACTAGTAAGCGTTGATACGTAAGAGGCTAAGGTTTCCTTCTTAGAACTTTTAATAATTCGCCTCTCCCTGGCTCTTAGCTTCTTAAAATTGTTTAGATTTTCTTCTGTCGGGTATCTTTTAAACCTATTGAATGCCCGCTTCTTCGCCGCATTGGCTGTTTTACACTCTAAGGTCCACCATGGCACGGGAGTTCTTTTGACTCTTCCACCGCCCCTCGGCACCGAACCGTCGGCAGCGTATAACAGAGCTTCAGTGAAATTCTTTAAGTCTGTGGTGACATCCCCTGTAAAAACTGGGGTCACCAGTCTGGCAGAGTAAACAGACCAATTTGCCCTCCTGGTGTCGTATCTCACAGGTGTAGTAAAACTGGATCTAGAGATGGAGCTTTTTACCATTATTGGGAAGTGGTCACTTTGGTATAATTCCTCTAGAGTGGTCCATTCGAAACGAATTGCTATAGTGGGAGATGCTATACTTAGATCAATTGCACTAAAAGAACCCGAGTATGCATTAAAATGTGTTGCGGCACCGTTGTTGAGGATCATTAAATTATTATTGTCGATTATCTCCTCAAGAGTTCTGCCTCTCATATCACTTGCGGCTGAGCCCCAACAGGTGCTATGTGAGTTAAAATCTCCCATTAGTAGCACCGGTGCGGGCAGCTGTGAGAGCAGATCCTCCAAATCACTCCTACGCCAATAGATGTCAGGTAGATATATACTTACTAAGGTGATCTGCAACGGTGTCGCTAGACGCACGGCCACTGCTTGGAGATTCGTATTTAGGGCTATCCGCCTACTGCTTATATTTTCTCTTATACAGACGGCCACTCCTCCATGCGCCCTTCCACCGGGGGCTGGCTGCACCTCCTTAGTGTATGCAATGTATCCAGGGATCCGAATAAGTTGTCCTGGGCGCAACTTTGTTTCTTGAATAGCAATGCCGAAGGGGCAATGCCGTGCTAAAATTCGGCGCATCCCTTCCAAATTGTTTATGAAACCCCTCATATTCCACTGGATAATGGACTCACACATTTTGATAATTTAAAGTAACCACTTCTGGCAGGAACTTTTTAAAAATGAGATAATAAATTATATAAAACGAATTATTTACAGGTAAGTATTTAAATATTAGCAAATAAATTATTCTATGTACAAGTATATATACAAAGTAATTTACAGATTCATCAATATCTACAATAGCATTATTTACAAAATAAACATTACTAGCTATGTACATTACATACACTATGTACATATATGAAATTAACATAATATTAATTTAATTAATCGGTCGATGCTTTATTTTGGCGCGCTTTTCCTTTCGGTCTACCTTTTCTTTTTTGAGTTGGTGGATGATCGGAGATCTGCCCACTCTCCGACTCAGAAGCATCGATATCCGTTCCCATTAATTCCCACTGTTTACGAGGGGAACGGAGTTTATAATTATGGGTAGGGGCTCTAGGCCCTCTTAAAGATTTCTTAATTTTGCTGCCTTGTACCGCGATGGGTTGTGGCAGCACTGAAATTTCTTTTTTCTTCATTTCTATCCTCTTTGAGGATCGGTGAGGGGGGTTTACCACCTGCCATGCCTCCTCAAAAGAGGTTGAGGTAGTATTGGTTGGAATAGATACTACCTTGGTTTCAGTTTTGGGTGGGATGAATCCCACCTTAGTTTCCACCCCACTAGTAGAAGGGGGTGGCATGGCTAGCCTTAGGGCTAGTGCTGACTTACTGGGTGAAGTGATTTTAGGTGGTGGGATTTCGCCCACCTTAATTATACTTTCCTTTAAGGACGGGAACGAGCCTACTGTTAAAGGTTGAGAATTATACACCGCTGTTCTAGTCACTTTGTCAGCAAATGAGACATCCGGCCTGACGTAAAATTTTGACTCTACTATAGACTTGGCTTCTTGATAAGGTAGCTGTTGAAGGGTCTTAATTTTCTGAATTTCTTTCTCCTTGACCATGACGGGGCATTTTGGTGATTTGGCATTATGATCCCCGCCGCAATTCACGCATGTAATCGGGGGAACACATTCTCCTTCCTGCGTAGGTTTTCCACAAACGCATATCGGTGCCGCTGCTTTACACCTCTGAGAGGTGTGTCCAAACTGTTGACAGTTATAACATCGCAACGGAGAAGGAATGTAAGGTCGTACTTTTAACTTGTAAAATGCCGCCTCAATCATTGCAGGAGGCTTTGGTCTATCAAAAGTAATTACGAGGGAGGCAGTATCAATTAGTGCCTCACCTTGGCGTCTCTTAATTCTTCGTACATCCAAAACCCCCTGTTCGGAAAGACCCTCCTTAATATCCTCTAAGGAGCTGTTAAGGAAGTCTCTGCATGTGATTACTCCTTGAGAGCTATTTAGCCTTTGGTGAGGGCTCACACTCACCTCAGTCTCTCCTAACTTAGTTATATCTAACAAAACCTTGGCCTGAGCACGAGTTTCAGCTTCAATAGATATTGAGCCATCTCCTTGCTTTTTTATGCTCTTTGCTCTTCCTAGAATACTTTTAAGTATTTTATGCAACTTGAAGGAACACATGTTACTGAAGCTTCCTTCCTTCTTCTTTATTAAAAAATAACGTGCCCAGTTATCTTCTAAGTTCAGGAACCGTGTTGGTTCCACTTTCTTCTCAAGTTTTCTTTCTAAGTTGCCTCCCCTGGCCTTCTTCCTCGGCGGGGAAGAGGGGTTATAAGGTTGCAATGTTATTGCAGGTATAGTTTCCATATTTGTTGATTCCGTGCCCGCGCTATTGGTCGTGTTGCCGATTAAGATATTTTTAAATTCAATTGATGGTTCCAACATTAAGTTCCCACGAGTAGGGACGATTCAAAAATCACCCGCCGGCAGAGCGCCCTTACCGAAGGGAAGGCCTGCTTACTCACTGAGTTCGGCCTGGTGCTCAGTGGGGCCGATCCAGTGGGCTGATACCCCCGCCCACAAACCTCCCGGCTCGGGACCAACACCGGAATTTGGGGGATGTGTTGTGTGTGTGTATGTATGTGTGTGTGTGTGTGTGAGTGTGTGTGTGCGTCATGTGGCGTGGTATTGAGCTTGGGTTCCGTGGGTTTGCTATGCCCATACGGCTGTAAGCCAGCCGTCCCTGCGTAGTCCTTTAGTCGCCTCTTACGACATCCTGGACTGGAGCAGGCCTATTCTGTCCCCGGACCTGCAGGGTGCATGTACTTATGTTCTTTGTATAATTGTTACTTATAACGCTATCGCGCTGATTGTAGCATGAATATAGATTAAAAAAAAAAGAAAAAAAAAAGGGGGTGGCATTTACTTCTGTTATTTACTATATATTAAAAGAATGAAGTTTACCAATTACAATTATTAGTAAAATTACCTTCTTTTTTTTACAATTCGCAAAGATCACTGATCATGGTTACCTTCGGCCACGACTTATGTACTTTTAACCTATAGTACATAGACATGCGTTTCAGTTATAATTTGGTAGTAATTATTAATTTCTATTTATTATAATTTGGTAGTAATTTATTATATTTCGATTTTATAAATCCGGTACTATGCACCCAGCGCTGCTTTAACGTCATGTTGATCAATCAAACTTAAACTTATTATCAAAACATGCATTAAATTCAATATTTTGCATACAAGGGCAAAATTATTTTAGCATAGAATATATTTATGCATATGTTTCCGCGATCAAAAAATCCTCTTTAAAAAACTGTTTACTGTTTTAAAAGATGTTCACTCATTTGCAATTTATCAAGTACATTTTACTAAATCTAACTTTCAATACAAAGGTGCATTATGGAGGGCCTATAGGATGATTGTATTGCAGTTAGGTGAGGAATGTTTAGTATTAATATAATTCGCATAAACATATTCCATAATCAGCAATTAATATAAAATGAAAAACAAAGAAAGGAATAGTCTTTTTCTGAACCTTAACTGCTGAAAACTATGATAGGAGAATCAACTAATTAATGAAAAGTTATAATTTATTTAATACTTAGCATGTATATAGAATTTTCAAAATTTTATGTTTCAATAGATTATTTAACTATTAAGCAACCGAGAGGCTCTAGTTATTGTTATCTGTCTAATCAGGCATCCACAGGTAGTTGATAATAACAATCATGTTTCTCAAAAAGTGATAGTCATTTGTAGAAAATTAAAAAAAGACAAACAAAGACTTGGGGATTTATCCGTTGTAGCATGAATATTTATATACTTCCTGCTTGGTTTTGGATTTTCATCCATCGTCCAGAATAAGGCTATCAATTTCGTGTAGAGAGTTGACTTCAACTTTATGTTTCTGTCACGCACTACACTTGTTGATGCTTTTATCTCTTTTTGACAAATTTTCTAATATTGATTTAAATCCTTGGTTGCTTTTAAGAAGTAGAAATTATTAATTAATTCTTTTTTATTTTATCAGGCTGACCTGAGCTGTCGCAATACAAAACAGGCTGTAGGTGCCATTTTCACGAGGACCAACTTCGTCACACTTAAATATGTGACAGATGGATGGGGTACCGATGCGAACGGCTTCGATCTAGTTATTACAGCCGTAAAAGACCCCAGTAAGTACAATCTATCATAATATATAATACTTTATTAATTTATAATAATTTATTAATTTTAACAGTGAATTAATAATTGTCAGTCATTAAATATTTTTTGTAATAAGCGACTTCTTTTCTAAAGGGATCTCGTAAAGTCCATGCTAACTTCATGGGAAAGGAGAAGACAAGAGTATTTTTTATAAAACAATATATAAAAGTGTATTGCAAATATTTTCTGGAAATACATTAAACATAAGAAGCAAGGCGTCTTGCTTCCGTCAGTTCTTTCTTATAATGGTACCTCCGTATCTGCCCAAGATTTGATTTTTGAAAAATTTGCTGATTTTTTTCGAGACGGTTTTGCATCACATTCAGTCATTGGTGTCAACTTAAGTCTTGAACAAAAATCTGACTTTAAAAAAACCCTCGAGCCCTGGATGGACCTGATGGTTTTCCAGCTAAATTATTTAATATGCGTCATCTTTAAAAGGTCCTGTAACTAAGTTGTTTAACCCCTCATTATCATCGGTATTTTTCCTACCTCACTTTATACCAAAGATTAATAGTCACAAGGAACTTAAGAATTACAGACTTATTAGTATTATGAACATGATGGCAACGCTGTTAGTAGTTCTTGTTCTGGACCATTTAAGCATCCTTAGGGGGTTATTTCAAGCAAACAGCATGGTTTTTTTGGATCGAGCTTTACAGGAACCAACCTGGCATTTTTGCTTGAATTTATTTCTAGAAAAATGAAAAATAGCCTACAAGTAGGTGCAATATAAAAGAGCTTTCGGCATTTGTCATCTAATTAGTGATAGGCATTTATATTCATATATTATGTGAGTAAGCGATTACCTGACTAGTAGAAAGTGCTAGGAGAAATGGAGCTCTGAACATTCTTGATGGTTTAATGGAATATCAGTTGACCCTTAAAAGATCGCATTTAGGTTCTTGGCTCTTCTTCGTTTTTTTAAATGTTCTTTTGATAAAAAAATCTCTGACGCAGAAGTTCTTACTCTGACTTCAAAAAGTTCTCTTCCTGACCGACTGTCTAAAACTCCAGCACACCTTAAACACTTATTTCCGAATGGTGCAGTGATAATTGCGTGAAACTTATTATCTAAAAAATGCCGTATAATTTCTTTTTGTCGGAAAAAGAATTTAATTTCTTATTAGTATGCTATTCATAGCCATCATTTGCTCAAACGGATAATATAGTGATTTAGGAGTAACATTCAGGAGTCATAAAAGGCTTCTAGAGCTTTGGGCTCAGTTTTGAGACTCATTCATGATCTTATGATCCTGAAGCGGATTTGCTGTATACAACTCAGTAATATTGTTTAGCTTATGTGATCTACCCCGCTTTGTTAGAATTTTTAACAATAAGTTTTCCTCATTTGTTGTAACTTTAATAATCTAGAGGTTAGAAGATTGCGAGCTGATTTGTTGTTTTTGAAAAAGATATTGAATATGAAATTAATAGTAACGGAGCTTCTTGCTGCCATTCTATACCATGAAGCTTCGCGCAAATTACGCGCTTCATTATCTTTCGTTGTTCCTGTTTATAAAACTCATATACGTGGTAACATCGATGCATCTCAAGAGTTTGTAAAGAATGGAATGATTATGTACCTGGTGATATTGATTACCACATGTCGACTGCATTGTTTTTTATATCTATATTTCATGTATATATTTTTTGCTAGAATTGTTGTACTGACATCAACCATTTTGGCGCTAGCCGTTGTTTGACGCAATGTAAATAAATTAATAATTTTATCAAAGATATAAAATATGTAATTATTAAATCAAATCAAATAAAAATTCAATATAATTCTTCTTCATCTTCTTCTCCAAAGTTGATGACTTCTGATTGGAGGTTACCAGGACAATTAGGAGACCTTCGATAATGCTGTATCTAAATATGTATATTATTTTCTTTATACAACTCTGTTACTTAAATTAATGTTAAATTGTTTGCGCCCGAGAGGGATTTCTTTCAGTTTATCATAATACTGAAATACTGAAGGGTTTCACAATTGTTTTCTTTAATTACTATAAAACAACTCATGCAGGAGAATTATTTTTCATAAACCACTTACACTTTCAAAAATGAGTCGGAATAATTATTATTTTAAGCACCACTAACAGTACCAGAAAAAAATAACTGAAACCTGGAAAAACAAGTCTTACTTCTGTTTGGTTCCCATCGCTCAAAACAAGGAAAAGTGTTAAGGAAGAAATCCTCTAGTTGCCAAAATTCAATGGCCACCAGATCTTATCTGGTATTTTATCCGTCCTAGCATGCATATTTATAATTTTCCTGACCGGTTTCGGATTTGCATCCATCGCCAGAGCAAATTTACCTTATTCATGTAGAGAGTTCACTTCAACTTAATGTTTCTGTTACACTCACACTTGTTTTGTGTATATGTGGAGAGGTTATAAGGTCAGGTTACATTGTGTTGTATTAATTTATGTTTATATACTATTTAAAAATAAGCATGATAAGTAAAAACGAATACATTAGATTTCTTCTATTATTTACTTTAATATCATCTCCAATTTGCAGTTTGCTGCCAACTTTCTTACATATCAACTTATTTACATATTTCCTGTATTAACCCTACTTGTATTTCACATTTATTTACTACTTGTACAAGCTTTTGACAGTCCATAAACTTTGCATTGCCTTTCTTCAAACTTTATCTATTCTTATTAGTACAAGTTACACCTGAAATAACTTATCGCCCCCCCCCCCATAATACACAATGACTTGATACAACACTGATCATACTTAACAAAACTATTAAAATTTATAGTTATAAAATTCATTTTAAAAACATGCTTTTATTATCCACTTTTGTCTAATGTCTAATCATACTTTAAGATTCCACTTTGTCATTAAACACAACACATAGTAACATAACTTTATAACCTTCCCACATATATACAACCAACAAGTGTGAGTGTAACAGAAACATTAAGTTAGAGTGAACTCTCTACACGAACTTGGTAAATTTGCTCTGACGATGGATGGAAATCCGAAACCAGTCAGGAAAACTATAAATATGCATGCTACGATGGATAAAATACCAGCATTGCGAACCCAGCCCCACATTCGCCACCATATCTACTCGCAGATATTAGTCAAAATTGAAGATAATTATTAGGAGAACCAACCTAAGATAATTTCCTCAGCTATCATATTCTTTTTTTTTTTTGTACAAATCAAATATGTCAAACGTTTTTTCATTTAAAATTATTGTTTAGTAAATAATACAGAAATTTATTTAATTAAATTAGTAAAAAATATATTAAAAAACATATATCTATATTTGGGTATTCTTTTAACGGATAAGTTAGCCTTGGCCTCCTTAAAATACCAACCACGTTCACTGGTCCACCTGGATGGAGAGCTTCGAAACGGCTTTTGGTAGAGCTGTTAACCTTAAAAAGGTCTGAGATACCATAGAAATGTCTGATCTGGTAATGAGGTGAATGTTTTGATATATTATATTGTGTGCTAAATAGCTAGCAGAGTAAACGAAATACCCGACCGATGGTTTGAAATATTATTTGTATAATTTAGTATAATTTGTATAATGTTTGTCTTAGTTGATCAAAATTAACAAAAATTTTGGTTTTTATATAGAACAAAATAAATGATATATATTTTTTGTAACTACATAATATATAAGCTTGATATTTCATATTAGTATTGAATAAATAGTCATCTGTTGTGGAAATACATCACAGCAAGGTTTGATAATAGCTTTATGTCTCATAAGGCGCATCTTAATCACGCATTACTTCTCTGTCACTTTCACCTGTACGGTACAGACGAATAAGCATACCTGTACCGTAGCGTACCTGTACGGTGAGCGAATCAGACATACATGCATAAGAACTTGCATGTATAATGCCCCACAAAAGCTATGGCTATCTTCTCTCAAGTAAAATGTAATAGTGGCAGGATGATAGTGAATGCTGAAGTTGGTAAAATGGCACACTACTACTGTCGTTGTGCTGCTAAATTTCTATTTATGATACTTTGCAAGGAGATAGAGTAAAAAGATGGTGACGTACTTAGTAGGTTAGACTGTAGATTGTAGTATGATGAATGATTGCGCTAGTGGTTGCTCTAACGGTCGATTTGGTTAGCTAGTTTGGACAGATACCACTTGCTTGACTTTTTCGACATTTGTATTTAGTTTCTTCAAATGATGATTTACAATTCTTAATTGTTAGTTTTAAACTCGCCTTTGTTGGTTTGGAAATTGCTGGGATTTTACACGGATTTTTTTCTAGCTCTTGATGGGACTAGACATAGTTCTAGGTGGAAGGTTAGTTCTTGAAAGTTGTAGCTCAATGCTTGGTTGAGGTACTCTTTATGCGAACAACATGGAGCGTTGGCAACATGAAGCTATCAAGTTTGCTATGAGGTATTTCTTCAATGGAGAACAATTTATTCCATAACAATAGCACATTAAATGTATTTATTAACCCTGGAGTTACTGGATTGAAGAGTGTGCCTCCTGTTGCATCTCTTTTCTCAAATCAATGAACCAGATAGCGAAAAAAAAAGTAGATAAGTAAATATAAAGAAGAAATCACATTACTCAAAATACTATCTTCTTCTATTAAGTAAATATAACATGATGTAACCCATTGCTAGAGAAGTGGCTATGTAAAAACCAATAAAACGTAGGTTATTCTCCCAGCTGGCCGTTTATATCATGAGTATAGAGCCGAGAGATACATATGGAGGGATACCACCTTAGGCAAAAAGGGAGGAGTAACGTGTGGGACAACTGCTTGCTTTACTTTCTTTTTTCATACTCCTCACTATCTCCGAGATATTTCCAAACAGCCTGACGTCCCGCTGCACTAGAACACCAATGACACCATTTCGATTTATAGAATTTTTCTAATTTTTAATCAGGAAATCTGGACACACTTTATACCAGCTTGTCCAATTGAGCACTGTGCTTTGAACCTAATTTCTACCTTCGCCACCATAAATCCATAAAGAAACAGTCATAACTTTCTGTTCTCGATTATAAAATATATTATACATTCTTTATGGCGTCAAAATTTATCTAGGATATTAATTATTTGTTCCTTTCCATCTATATCTTCATAGGAACACAATGCATACTTACTATATATTTTGTTTTGTAATTAAAATCTTATAATTCTCCTGGCACAGCTATCCTCCTAGAAATTTCTTCAAGTAGAGATCTTTGCTGAGCCATTATTATTATGTTACTATTGTGTAAAATATGATGAAACTGTGGTGAGTGTAATCTGATTTTGCTCTATGGAAGTGTGTGATATCACACTGTTAATCAAAACATCCTGAAGATGGGCAAATGCCCTGTACTTTCTGATGATTGATGACTATAAAATTAAGCAGGCCAACACTGAAAAAGTCTCGGTCGTTTCAATTCTTGCAGTAATAAACTATATTGTTATAACTGTTTTGTGTATGTAAGAGTAGGTCATAGGAGAGATATACATAGCAAAAGTTAGGCAGCAATATATGTATCTCTTTTACCAAAAAAATCGGTACATCTTGAGCTCCTATTTAGCCACTGATGCTTTCAATACAGTTTTACAAAGGTTCTTTTCTTTCAAGGGCAAGAGTTGTGGTATTTATTAGACAACCGGACTAATTTCGTTTTGACGAATCAAGACGTTAAAGGATTATATAAAATTAACTTCTGGTAATGTTTAGGATATTATTAGCCAATGAGAGGGTTACTTGGCATTTTCCGAGTAGTACAATATTAAATTTTGAATAATTGAATTTTGAACAATTTTTTTTAGCAAAGATAGAGGTCTGCCCTAATTTTAAACAAATCTCTCCTTTAAGTAATGATCCTAATGCTTCTTATCTGTCAACTTCCTTATTGAAGTCCTTCTGATTTAAAATCGCATTGTGCTTAATACCAAAATGAAATGGTTTTATTTGGAAATGCGAGTAGCAGAGCGACGGCCAGCTCAAAACCATTTCTCTCTAGTAATGCGCAAAAAAAAAAAATTACATCAAATAAAATTCAAGGCCAACACCGAGGATCGAACATAAAATCACGCAGGTTACCTCAGCTTGGCACCCGCGCCTCTAATTGTTCAGTTAACGTGACGCATAATAATAATAATAATAACATAAATAATCTCAAAATATAAATAAACTTCAGGATTTTATGCTTAAACTAATAAAAAAAAATCTGGTGTGAAACACTCACACAACTTTCTCTTACTCCAGTTCTCAAAATTATAATTGACAAATTTCATAGTTTGTGTACCAAATTTGAATGAAATTCGTCGAAAACTGAAAAAACTTTCAGTAAAAGCGCCCTTTTGGTTTACTAATTTTCTTGAAACTGAATTTCAGCCATCTATTTATTTCTAATTAATTATGTTTGGATGATAGAATTGTATAATCAACTATGATAGCACTTTAGAGAAAGACATAACCCCACCCCTCCCCTAAAAGTGCCCTTAAAAGAATTTTCCCAAAGAAATGTTTTAAATAAAAGATGTAGATCTTTGCATGTTTAATTTATATTAGCAGTTTCAAAAAAATCGTCGAAGCCATTTTTGAGAAA